>JASDQU010243480.1:69773-124823 GCA_032191745.1 Picea mariana | reverse complement strand
CTGAGGATTTATCTACAGTAGATATACCACTGTCATCTAAACCCCCATCAGTATTCAAAGTCACAGTCAAGTCTAAAGACCCCTTAGGGTCCAAAGTTGGGTTCACAGTCTGTGTGGTTAAAAAAGTTTGTTTCCTTCCTCTATCCTGTGAGGGGGTAGGAGATCCTAAGGGAGGGAAATTCTCCCACACCAAAAAATTTAAATTATCAATTAACTGCTTCCTACCTGCTCCTTCCATAAAATCCCCATCCAGTGTGTCACATTCCAATGTAAAAAATAGAGATGGACATAGGCATTTTAACTTACCCGAGAAACATTTTCCTGGCGCTAAACTCCTTGTAACCTCGACCTCTTTCGGGGTAAAGCTTCTGGACCATGAATCTGCCTCGGGAGAGTCTTCACAGGTCGTCTTTCTCAGTAATGAGGATTCAGAATCCTCCTCTTTCTCACCACCTTGATAATCCCTATGCATATGGCCCGTACAACAACACAAAGAACATCAGAATGGCACTCCTAGGTAGTCTAGTCTCTCGCTCCTCAAATGACCCTGCCATTCAATCTCTATCGACTCCAACAATCTTGCATGTAAATCTATCTCCACTAACACCTTACAAAGGCGCCTATCAAGGGATTTCAAAGCCTGTTCGTCCACTACTATGAATCTTCCCAGCACGTTTCCTAATGCCTCTAAGGTTCTTTTGTTCCACATTTGAAGAGGCAGACCCGAAAGGAGCACCCACAAGTTTCGTAAGTGAAAATACTCTCTCGCAAGGTAAAAGCTTACTCTCCACCTCTTGAGCATCACACTACTTCCATCTATCACCCAAAGCTTTCCCATAATTGGTATGGTATCTTCTGGCTTTATGAATATAAAGGAAAACAAACCCTGTGTCAAATAATGAATCCCCATAGAGTAACCCAGAATTGGCTCCGAGGTTGCTGAAACCCAATGGTTTCATAGAGTGCGATATGACAATCTCCCCACCAACATGCAAAGGGCTAGCTTGCAATCATCCTCCAAGCCTATGTCCGACCCCATCACAAACCTTCGTCTAGTTTTATTCTCCTTCCACAGCTTTGGGCGCTTGAATACCCCTCCCCTTACGAAAACACTCAGTATCCCACTTCTCTTTGGTAGAAGTAGTCTTCCTCTGGCATAACCTTTCCTCCGTCGTAGGCGCATGACCAAAACCTTGCTTATGAGAAACACCAATTGTAACGGCCTCGAGAGAAATACTATCGGGCTTAGGAATGAAGTGTTGTTTTCCTTTGGTCTTTAGTAAAGAGGTTTGTTGACAAGACAATGTGTTACCCATACCCCATTAAATGCATATGCCAAGACAAATATTCCGACACGGTTCCAGAGTACCTCGTCAACTGCACTCATAAGTGCACTGACTTCAGCCTCCATCACCAGTAATGTCCCTCCTCCTAACACACTGCCACCTAAAACGCTCCTATCCCTCTTCTCTCCAACTTATAGAGAGCATTGTGATATAATTATTCACTCTTTATAGAAATTTACTTAATTTATGAAGTGTGAGTAATGATATTTTCCTTTTCAATTTATCGTTAATTTATCACATTTTTAATTCCCTAAAATAAGAGCGTACAGATCTTGTAAGAAAGAGTGTAACATGTTCTTACTCTTTACTACTTTCCTTTTAGTCATCTTAACTACTTAAGACGACTAGATAAGATGATAAACTTCTCTCCACCTTGGTATTTATGGGACCACATTAGCAAATTCATTACAAAACATTTAACAAATTTCATTCGACGACTTTAAGATTTGAATAGCTCACATTCTTATTTTACATTAATAATAATTTAAATTTAAAAACGTTACATCGGACAACGTTGATTAAGATAATATTAAAACGAACTTATGAATATAATAGATAATTCAATATTACGTAATTTGGTTTACAAAGAAAAACGGTTGATAAACACATCACCGGCTTTGGTTTTCTTTTCTAGTGATAGAATTAAGAGGATCATTACATCTTGACATTTTATTAGAATTAAGAGGATAACTATTTTTACAATATTCTTTAAAAAAATAAAAAAATAGTTATATATTAGATAAATTTATGAGAAATTAACACGTTACTTCCTTGGGTTGGCTTAGCTTTAGAATTTGCATTTTAAGTTTCAATTTTATATGATTAAAAAAGGAAAGTCATCTTGTATGATTGTTATGGAAGGTTAATAATAATTTAAGATTATTATGAAACTTAAAAATTGCTTTTTAATTTAGATTTTGATATTTTTTTTTTATCAATATTTGTTCTGTATGTTTAAATTTTTTTCTTAAATATTTTCTTTTAATAATATAAATAGGATTTTTCTTTTCAGTTTTCTTCATAATTTTGATATACAATATATTTTTATCTCTTTTTATTTCGTTGTGATCAGGCTTGAAGGGTAGGTGTCCCAAGTGCTTGACATCTCGACCCTTGTCAAGTAAATTTTTTTTGCTTGTACTCGCTTGCGGGCTATCAATATTAACTACACACCATTTAAAAAATATTAATTAAAGAGATTTAATGATATCGTTGATACTGAGAGGGGGGTGAATCAGTATCAAGTGCAATTTAAAACCTTTTTCAACTTATACTTAAATCATTCAACTATATCCAATGAAAAATGAACAATAGTATAAGAGTTACACCAATACACCACAATACACCATGCACAATATATGAGAAATAATCAATAGTTATTGTTCAAGGGAAGTAATAACTTCCAAAGGTAGCTACAGCTTCCAAATGTAAAGGGAGGGATAAACCTCCAAGAGGAATATACATTACTCCAATATCAAGAGAGGATTTAACTCTCCATCCTTGCCCTTCTTCCACCCAAAAACAAGTTATAGAGAGAATGGTAGACTTTGTTCAATTTTGGTTTATTCAGGAGACCGAAATTGAAAAGAATACCCCACACTCAATATTTAACATCCGATTCTGAAACTCGTATACAATAAACTAAAGTCTGTAATATTTCCAATGCAATTTGTCCCACTTCATTTGGATTCTCTATGAAGAAGTTATGATTGTTTTACCCGGAACACTTGTTTATTGACTAGCTTTAGGACTGATCAAAAACCCTATATTACACAGATTGTGTCTCCATAATTATCGCAAATCAAGAGATGAAATTTTTACCACAGGTACTTTGATATGTCTTTTCAATACCATAGCAATTTCACCATCGGAATCGTTCTAGAAAAAAAGTTATAGCAAAAATGGTAATATGACCTGAAAATAACATACCTTAAAACACATCACCAAAACACTTCATCCTCCCTTGAAATCCGGCCTTCTTTACTTCTGATTTCCTCTGAAATTCGACTTGTGTTTCAAATGAATGTATAATGATATTTATTTATACCATTTATGTCACTTCCTTTTAACATTAGGGCCGACCTGACAATTTCTCATTTTGTAATTATTTTCTTTAATTATCTTCAGGGCCTACATGTACTTCCTTGGTAAGGTCCTAACCCGCACATAGGTAGATTAATATATTCGGATGTAATAAAGGTAAATATTAATAAGGCCTTTCAATAAAATAGAATAAGGCGGATGTAAGAAGACCTAATAGAAGCTTCCGCTTCTAGAAGGATCTTCCTCTAGATGCTTCTCTTGATAGACATATTTAGTATAAATAAGGGTCGAGGGTATGAAAACCGTAGATTGGAGATTATTGTAATAGTGCGCTGCTCGATTGGAGGTTGCCCCCTCGAAGAGGCCTGCGAACATTGCTTTCTGAATCAAAGTGTTATTTCTGTTGTTGTTCTTATATCATTTATGTGTTATTGTGGAGATTATGTTGGATATATTACTGTTATTCTGCCATTTCTAGCATTTTATTTATGTTCTGCATATATTATTGTACTTGGTATCTTGCAAGTGGTATCAAAGCACTTTCCTTGGCAGAAATTGTGGGAATTTTTTTCTTCAGGGTAGAGACGTATTCTGGCATCTTTAAACCACAAAGATCTGTCATTACGTGCATAAACCCGTGGTTGAGGGATTCATATACACAGGAAATACAAGTGGTTCTTAAGCGCACATCTGTTGGCCACCCTTGTAACTCCTGTTGGTACCCCTTCGAGTGGTAGCACATCAGACAACACCTGTGTACAGATCGGCCTAGATTTCCTGAAGCCCTCTTTAGATAAACCTATCGGCCGCCAGACTGCTATAGTGTCACCAAGAACAACACTCGGGAAGATATTCTCTAGTACCTAGGTAGTCGGGTAGTACGGCTAAGGGTACGGTCTATCCTTCTTAGTTAGTTCCCTGAGACATTGGGCCGAGTACTACTGTTGGACCCCACATGTATATCAGAGAGCTATAGCACAAGGCAAACCCTTGTCTGTAGAACCCTTGAATACCTAACCCTTGGGGGACAAAAACATAAACAAATTCAAAACATACCAGATCTATTGTCGCGCAACTGTGTTCGGGTTGCCAAGTAAATACACATCTCTTTCTGGTTAAGAATTTGGGGATTTCATTACTGCAGTATTCTTCAGACCGGAGTATAACTCCGCAGGTGTAGAAAAAAAAAATTCTGGAAATTTTTTCACCATTATTTGAGACCTATTCCATTGGATTCATCTCTCCGCCCTTATCACTTTCATCCATATAATTTTTCGACAAAATTTTTTACCCCACCCACCCCTTTTCAGTTCACCCATCCTCATGGCCCATACCCGTAGCCAAGACCTGGAAGCTCGCTTCAACACCATGCAATATGGTTTCCTAGAAACCCAAAAAGAAGTGAAACAACTCAATGCTACTGTTGCCTCCATTGATTCTTCCATCAATGCTACCATAAATACAACCATCCAATCCTCAATGGAGGAAGTCAAACAAGAACTGACCTCCCAGCTTGAATCTATCTTTACATCACTTTGCACCAAACTAAAGATCCCTACAGATGACCATTTCTCTGAATCACATCCAAAGAATGAAGGAGAAACTTCCTCCCATTCCCATACCTTTCAGTCCTATCACTTTCAATGTGACATATGCCTTCCGTGGGTGGACGTGACCAAATTTGATGGCTCGGACCCCACTGGTTGGGTAACCCAAATGGAAAATTATTTCTCTTTATATGGAATTACCGATGACTTGGCCAAACTCCGGTATGGTGTTCTCCATCTAGATCAAGAACGTTGGCAATGGTGGCAATGGAGAAAAACTTCCCGTCAAGAGTATATTGCTTGGACCCAATTTGTGACTGAGCTTTATGAATGCTTTAACACGGACAACAACCATTTGGTCCGTTTGACAAAGTTGAAACAATCTGGAACAGTAGAAGACTTCATAGCTACATTTGAATGCCTGGATTTTTGAACAGAGGGCATGACTGATGCTTTCTTTCGAGAGTGTTTTATTAGTGGCCTCAAGGAGGAAATTCGGGCCCATGTCCTCATGGCTCAACCCTCGACTTGGGTGGAGGCTACTAAAAGAGATAAAGAAGCACAACAGGTTGTATCATCTCAAAACCGAAAATGCACTTTTATCCCTCGCCCTAAACCCGTCACTCCCACTACTCCCTCCGCCCCATTAAAAATCCAAAAATTGACCAGGGTTGAAATGGTTGAACGCCAACTCAAAGGCCTTTGTTATAATTGTGATGACAAATATTTCCCGGGCCACAAGTGTAAGGAACAAAAAATTTTTATGGCCATCTCTGAGGACATTTCAGAAGAGGATGTTGAAACTCCCCTTGTGTCTGAGCCACCTGAAATCACTGACATAACCCCTCCCTCAGACCCTCCTGAAGTAGAACCCGTCATTTCTCTCAATGCTCTCACTGGCTTTTCTGCTCCCAAAACCCTCAAGTTAATCGGTTACATCAAGCATTGGAAGGTCATCATTCTGGTTGATAGTGGAAGCACACATAATTTCATTCATCACCGCATTGCCCAAGAAACTCATTGCTACATCCATGCTGTCAACAATTTCCAAATCATGATTGCCAATGGTGGTTCAATGAAATGTAGAGGGCGCTGTCAAAATGTGCGTCTCCAAATCAGTGACTACCACCTAAAATCCCATATGTTTGCTATCGACATGGGTAGTTGTGACATTGTGTTGGGCGTAGACTGGCTAAGAACTTTGGGTCCCATCCTCATGGATTTTAAGGCATTAACCATGCAATTCGACCAGGAAGGCCACCAATATAAATTCCAAGGCATCACTGTTGGTTCACCTGAGATCATTAGTTCCCATCGCATGGAAAAACTGCTCAAGAAAGGTCATTCGGGTGTCATTGCCCAACTCCATGCCATTTAAGCAACAGAAACACCCCCGGTGCCGCATGACCTCCAAGCCCTCCTTTCTAAACATCAAATGGTATTTTCCACTCCCCAAGGCCTCCCTCCTTCTCGCGGTGTTCATGATCATTCCAGTCCCCTTGTACCTGGAAGCCTTCCTCCCAATATTCGTCCATATCGCCACCCCTTCTCACAAAAAAATGAAATTGAGAAAATGGTCCAGGAACTCCTTAATGCAGGCGTTATCCGCCCTAGTACAAGCCCTTACTCTTCTCCTGTAGTCATGGTCCTAAAGAAAGAAGGTTCTTGGAGAATGTGTCCTGACTTCTGTGCCCTCAACAAACTGACCATTAAAGACAAATTTTCCATTCCTGTCATTGATGACCTCCTGGATGAACTGAGTGGTGCCCAATTCTTTACTAAACTTGATCTTTGCTCGGGCTATCACCAGATACGTATGAAAGGGCAGACATTCCCAAGACGACCTTTTGCACTCATGAGGGCCACTATGAGTTTTTGGTCATGCCCTTTGGCTTGTGTAATGCTCCCTCCACCTTCCAAAGCCTCATGAATCATGTCTTCCATCCCTTTCTCCGTCATTTTGTCTTAGTTTTCTTTGATGATATCCTCATCTATAGAAAAACCTGGACTGACCATCTTACTCATGTGGATCAAGCTCTCCATCTCCTCTCCCAGCACCAACTTTTCCTGAAATAGTCTAAATGTGATTTTGGTGCCTCAGAAGTAGAATACTTGGGTCATCTGGTTGGCAAGGATGGCGTCAGGGTGGATCCGAAAAAGATTGAAGCTATGCAAGATTGGCCGCACCCAAAGACTCTCAAAAGCTTGCGTGGATTTCTGGGCTTAACAGGGTATTATCGCAAGTTTGTTAAGAACTATGGAAAGATTGCAAAACCTCTCACTACTCTCCTAAAAAAGAACTCTTTCACTTGGACTCCAGCCGCTGTTCAAGCTTTTCAAACCTTGAAGATGGCCATGTGCACCACTCTGGTTCTGGCCCTTCCTGATTTCAAAAATACCTTTGTGTTGGAATGTGATGCCTCAAGGAAAGGAATCGACGTTGTCCTTATGCAAGAGGGTCGACCTTTAGCCTTCACCATTAAGCAACTGTCTAAAAGGAATCTGGGCAAACCCATTTATGAAAAGGAAATGTTGGCTATTCTGCATGCCATTGAGCTGTGGCACACTTATCTCTTGGGGCAATGCTTCCAAATCAAGACCAACCATCGAAGCCTCAAGTACTTTCTGGAACAATGCATTTGCTCCCAGGAGCAACAAAAATGGGTGACTAAGCTCTTTGGTTATGATTATGAGATCATTTACAAGAAGGGAAAAGACAATGTATTGGCGGATGCACTGTCCCGAAAATATGAAGAAGAAGGATCCCTTTTTTCTCTTTCCTTCATTGTACCCAATTTGCTCCAAGTTGTGTGCTAGGAATGGCTTAGCTTCAAGATCCCAAAAGTTCGCATCTGATCCAGCAATTACAGACCAAGGCTCTGGCTCCCCCAAGGTACTCTTGGCTCTAAGATGAGCTTCGATACAAAGGTCGTTTGTATTTAAGTAAACAATCAAAGCTTAAATCCACGGTAATTTATGAGCTTCATGGTACACCCACAGCGGGGCACTCAGGGTTCACCAAAACATATGACAGAGTCAAACGTTCTTTTTTCTGGGATGGTATGAAATAGGACATCTGTAATTTTGTAGCTGAATGTGAGGTGTTTCAATGCAACAAGGGAGAAACAGTCAAATCTCCGGGCACACTACAACCGCTTCCAATTCCATTGGCTATTTGGAAGGATATTTCTATGGACTTTATTACCGGCTTACCCAAATCCAGGAATAAGTCAGTCATAATGGTGGTTTTGGATCGCCTTTCCAAGTATTCTCATTTATGTGCTCTTCAACACCCATTTACTGCATCCACGATGGCTCAACTTTTCATGGAACAGGTCTTCAAGCTTCATGGCATGTTGCACTCTATTGTTTCTGATCGTGACCCAACTTTCACAAGCAATTTTTGGCAAGAATTGTTTCAGCTCCAGGGAACCCAATTGCATCTCAGCATAGCTTATCATCCCCAGACTAATGGTCAAACGAAAGTTGTCAACAAGTGTTTGGAAACATACCTGTGGTGTTTTTCTTCTAAAAAACAACATCAGTGGGCTCAATGGTTACCCCTAGCCAAATGGTGGTACAACACTTCCTACCATACAACTACTCGCATGAATCCTTTTGAAGCAGTATATGGTCAAAAGCCACCTTCAGTTCTCTCATACTTACTGGGTACCTCGAAGGTCTAGGCGGTTGACCAAACACTTACAGTTCGAGAGGATATTCTTCATACCCTTAAAGAGAACTTGGTCATGGCACAAAATCGCATGAAGCAACAAGCAGATCAAGGTCGCTCTGAACATCAATTTGTAGAAGGGGATCAGGTGTTTCTATGACTGCAACCATACAAGCAAACTTCCCTCAAGGCCGAGCATTGTCAGAAGCTAGCACCCAAATTCTATGGTCCTTATACAGTTCTCAAGCGTGTGGGACAAGTCACATATCAGTTAGCTCTGCCCAGTCAGTCGAAGCTACATCCAGTTTTCCATGTTTTATGCTTAAAGAAGGTGATTGGAACTCAGTGCCAAATTCAAACCAACCTTCCAGAGTTAGCTGAAGAAGGATCCATTTGGCTACAACTAGAAGTAGTTTTGGACCAATGTGAGCATCGCCTGCGTCAGAGAACCATCAAAGAAGTGTTAGTCCAGTGGAAAGATACGAATCCAGCAGATGCCACTTGGGAACCAGCTACCATTCTGCAGCAGTTTCCTCATCTCAAGCCTTGAGGACAAGGTTGTTTTTAAGGGGGCATACATGTTAAGGTCCTAACCCGCACATAGGTAGATTAATATATTCGGATGTGATAAAGGTCAATATTAATAAGGCCTTTCAATAAAATAGAATAAGGTGGATGTAAGAAGACCTAATAGAAGCTTCCGCTTCTAGAAGGATCTTCCTCTAGATGCTTCTCTTGATAGACATATTTAGTATAAATAAGGGTCAAGGGTATGAAAACCCTAGCTTGGAGATTATTGTGACAGAGTGCTGCTCGATTGGAGGTTTCCCCTTCGAAGAGGCCTGTGAACATTGCTTTCTCAATCAAAGTGCTATTTTTGTTGTGGTTCTTATATCATTTCTATGTTATTGTGGAGATTATGTTGGATATATTACTGTTATTCTGCCATTTCTAGCATTTTATTTCTGTTTTGCATATATTATTGTATCTAGTATCTTGCATTCCTTCTTCAATTCACTTTGTCATCTTCAAAAATTCATTTCTCCTCAACCATGAGGATCCATGTGACATGCCACACGCCACCAGAAACAACATGATGTATACTATCCATCCATGGGTCTTGTATCTACATGTGCATTTTCCTTCATGTCCAAATACCTTCATCAATCTTGCGGTCCAAAACCCATGACTAGGGTTGACATCAATGATAACAACCTATCTTCCAACATATATGATATCTCTATTTCATGTGAATGTAAATATAACTATGTTTATGTTTATGGTTGTTTTTATGATTTTGAATTCTCCAAAGTTTGGAGTTGTCCTTTGTACCAACACATTATGTATTGTTGGTGCATATCATTGAGCACAAAAACACATGGTAGTTGGTGAATAAATACATTCCCACAAAGCATTATGACAAGCATGCATGATGAGGACTTGTAGATGTGCAGCACACCAATATGCTAGATGGCATTGAAAGATCACAAATTTAATAGAAAATGGAAATTGAAAGGTCATAATAAATTTGAATAGCTTAAATGACATCTTAAATAACAAGGTTTGAAAATGGATAATAATAATGATTTAAAACTATAATAAGATTTTTGAACTAAATAAAAAAATGGTAAAACTTTTTATATTATTAGTTATATTTATAGTAATTGAAAAAAATAAAAATTTCAATGTTTCTTATATTATAAAATATGAATTAAAGATTTAAAAATTATCAAATAAAAATTTCGATAAAACTATAATGAGAGATTAAATAAATGTTAGTAAATGTAAAACTATTGAAATATAAAATTTAAAAAATATTAGTAAGTGTAAAATTATTGAAATTTTAGTAAATGTACAAATGTTGATCTTTAGGATTTACATTTTTATCTTCTTAAAATGACAAATCATAATTTGAACATCACTAATACATGTTGGATTACCTCAATGATAGAATGATACAATATTATATTTTAGCATATATTATAATACAATATTGCATTACTCTAATAAAACTCTTTTGCAATATTATATTTTAGTATGTAGATAAAATGTCGGGATTATTGGTTGACATTAGAAAATCTTACATCACATTAGATAATCTTAGATGATATATCTTTTGTTTTGACTTGAAGAGACAAACCACTTCCATCTATTATCCTCTAACAAACAACAAACTCTAGAAATATTCATGAATTGCATTTGTTATGGTTTCGTACACCTTCCTTTCTTTATAAATATGTTATATTATATTATATTATAAATATATATGTTATTCCTTATATAATTATATAATAAGATCATATATATTATCCTAACGTGAATCAATGTTTAAACATAAACATTAAAGTATTTATGAATATGCGATAGAGAAATTAACAGTCATAATCAAATCGTATTTGTGGAGGGTTGATCCTTCCGATCATGATATCAGAGAATTTAGAAATGATGGATGATTCAACCATATGTTGTTCCAACTTGTCATTTTTAAGCAAGAGTTTATGTGATGCTTATACCATAATTATTAAAGAATTTATGTTAATAAGTATTAATTGGGTTTTAAAGAAAACATTTACATCAATGGTATGTGATAAAGAAAGTGCAATCCATAACTAAACCATATTGGTTAAGGGAAAAGAAAAAAGAAAAAGGATCTATGGTAATGATTTAAGTTTACATGAAACAAAGTACAAAATCCATAATCAAACCATATTGGTTGAGGGTAAAAATAAACAATATTCGGTAATAATTTTAAAAGCTACTAACACCTCTATAGATCTTTAATTTAGCATTGAATAATTCTTAGTTTCGCATCATTAACACTGGCATGGAAAAAAATATAAGTTTTGCATGGAGATTCCGAAGATGAAAGTGGATTAAAAAAAAAAAATACATTGTTCATTAATCAAGTTGTGAGTTGGTGCCCACAGTGCAAAACGAGCAATTTATTTTGAATCGTACTTTTGATTCACCAAATAATATAACAAGAAAAAATCCAAAGTCTCTTTGACGATGGAAAGAAAATTTATTGATCCAAATTTGTGAATTGATTCACTAAATAATATAACAAGAAAAAATCCAGAGTGTCGTTGACAATGGCCAAAAAATTTATTGATGGGAATTTGTGAATTGATTCACCAGATAATATAACAAGAAAAAATCAAGAGTCTCTTTGATGATGGCCAACAACGTTATTGATGTGAATTTGAGAATAAGCAAGAAAGATTGTATCGTGAATCAATGATTCTAAACATGTCGTCAAATTTCCTAAACAACAATTAAAACAAAATGAACTAATATTTGATAATAAACTCATTGCTCTAATAAAGTTCGAAAGGAGGCCAACTATCTCTTGTTATTCTTGTAATTTATCTCTCGTCATAATCAACACATCATCAACGAAGAATAGATGTAAGATTTTTACTATTCTAGCAACCTTCACTCTCGTCAGTTTTGCTTCCTCCTTACCTTTTTGAGCAATAAATTGAGTCCTTCCATCACAATAATAAATAACAGAAGAGAAAGTGGGCACCCTTATCTCATTCCTCTGCCTTGCTAGAAAAAGGAAGAAGGCTCGCCATTAATTAGAACTGCATAGGTAGCACTTAATATACAACGCATTAACCAATTAGTAACCATCAGACCGAAGCCCGGTTGAATTAAGATCATTCTCAAGAAATCCCAATTGATGCAATTGTATGCCTTATTTAATTCAAGTTTCAAGATTAAAGCCTTTAATTTGGTTTTCTTAATACTGTGTATGCATTCTTGAGCCGTCCCTATGGAATCCATTATTTTGTCGCCCCTGCAAAAATCCCAATTGTTCTCCCGACAAGGATTGTGAGAGAACATGTTTTATCCTATTAACCAAGATATTTGCTATAAATTTATAACAGAGGTTACAGAGTGCTATAGGTCTAAAATATAAAAAAATCAAAGGTTTGTTAACTTTTGGAATTAATACCAGAAAATTTGAGTTAAGAGATTTGATCACTTCACCCCTTATCCTCGAGTCCTCAACCACCTCGAGTAACTCCTCCCCAACCAACTCACAATAATGTAGGAAGAGAACAACAGTCCAACCATCTGGTCCTGGGATTTTATTCTTTGAAAAGTCTTTAAGGACTTTCCATAATTCCTCCTTTGAGCAGGGTCTTTCCAAAAGTACCGAATCTTCCTCAGTTACAATACGAGGAAACAATCTAGCTAAATGAACCTGATCGTCCATGTGTGTTCCTATATCCTCACCCATTCCTTTGAGAAATTTGACTGCTTCAATTTTTATTGCCTCATGTCCTGAGTGTTCATGTCCATTTTCATCCTGTAGCTCCCAAATCTTCTTTCTATTTCTTTTGGAGCTGGAAAAATGATGAAAAACATTAGTATTTTGATCACCTCTCTTTATCCAAATTGCTCGACTATGTTGTCTCCACCTTCCTCTTCTTCCAGAAGGAGGTTTCTTATCTCTTTTTCTAGTAATTTGACTTGTCCTTCGACGTCCCGACTACACATGCCAGTTTGGGATGCCTGATAGAATCTTTGCAGATCCTCTACAAGTTTTTCTAGTTTCAATGTTGAATTTGATCTACATTGTAATCCCTAGAATTTAAATTGATTCTTTAAAAACTTTAATTTCTATACCAATCTCCGTTGTAGTCCAGGTTCTTCTAAAAAAATTGGATCCTTCCAGACAACGTGGAATATTCGCAAAAATGCATCTTCAGTTATCCACATTGGATTTATCTTGAATGGATAAGGTTTGGTATGATTGTTGCCATCAAGTTGTAATAATACCGGAGCGTGATCAGAAATATATGGGTAGGCTACCCAAGAGTGATATCTGCCCAAAATTCTTAATAATAATGTCACAACAAATACCCTGTCCAATCTTTTCAAAATATGGTTTGTTCCCAATCTTCCATTTCTCCACATGGGCACTATCGCATCTGGTAGGATATCCACCTGTCCACTGTCCCATAATAATTCTTTGAAAAAGTAGGTCAACTGATCCAGTTGAAAAACATCCCCCCATATCTCACCTTCACTCAAAGTGAAATTAAAATCCCCGACCACTACTAGATTTTTAAGGGAGAGTAACCCCCTATTCCTTACCTTTTCCTAGAAATCCTTTCTGTCATTGCAGGGTCCATAGAAATTTAAAAAGGAAATCTATTGCTTCAACTCAAAGCTTGTACCTGTCAAGAGTAAGCCACCACAACACATGTAAGATGTGAGATCAAATTTGGAAGGATCCCAAGCAACCAACAGTCCCCCTGACTTGCCAACTAAACTAATTTCATAGGTATACCAATCTAGTCTTCAAGTAGGCAGGAAATATGTGGCCCTCATTTCGTCCACCAAGGTCTCTTGCACAAAAATAATATCTGGAAGTGTTCTGTTAAGGAGTCTGTGCATGGAGGTCATTTTCAGGGGTCCCCCTACCCCTATGATATTTAGGGAGATAAGAATCATGGCTTAGCCCTTGCTAGAGCTTTCATGCCTCTAAGAACCCCGACATCAGTAATATAATAAAAACCACTCTCCAGACTAATAGGAATAGTCTCCTCTCTCTCTTACGAGCACTCCTTGTTTTTATATGATAAATTTCACAACCCAATCCTCTCGACTAGGAAAATCCTTTACCGGAGGATTCTCCTATTTGAACTCATTGATCAGATTCATCACTTGTATCCTCTCTAGAAATGGAAACACACCCATGGAACATAAGAATATGTATGGGGGAGTGTATTTATTTGAAGGCTGAAACCAAGGAGTCCAACGCAGCTTCGAAGGAGTAGTCATCAATCTTTGGCTCCCTATACCATGGTAACTGTGGGATTTTCACCACTGGTTCACTGGAACTATCCGTACCAACCCAATCTTCCAACTCTACAAAAGGAAAAAGGATGAAACTCTCTGTTAAGCCCCCCCCAAGAATTTATCTACAACGGATATACCACTGTCATCTAAAACCCCACCGGTATTCAAAGTCACAGTCAAGTCTAAAGACCCCTTAGGGTCCAAAGTTGGGTCCAGAGTCTGTGTGGTTAAAAGAGTTTGATTCCTTCCTCTGTCCCGTGAGGGGGTGGGAGATCCTAAGGGAGGGAAATTCTCTCGCGCCAAAAAATTAAAATTATCAATTGACAGCTTCCTACTCGCTCCTTCCATAAAATCCCCATCCAGTGCGTTGCGTTCCCAAGAGGACAATGAAAAAAATAGAGATGGACATAGGAATTTTAACTTACCCGAGAAACTTTCTTCTGGCGCTAAACTCCTTGTAACCTCGACCTCTGTTGGCGTAAAGCTTCTGGACCACGAATCTGCCTCAGGAGAGTCTTCACAGGTCATCTTTCTTAGTAATGAGGATTCAGAATCCTCCTCTTCCTCACCACCTTGATAATCCCTATGCATATGGCCCGTATGACAACACAAAGAACATTAGAATGGCACTCCTAGGTAGTCTAGTCTCTCGCTCCTCAAATGACCCCGCCATTCAATCTCTATCGACTCCAACAATCCTGCATGTAAATCTATCTCCACTAACACCTTACAAAGGCACTTATCAAGGGATTTTAAAGCATGTTCATCCACTTCTATGAATCTTCTCAGCTCGTTTCCTAATGCCTCTAAGGCTCTTTTGTTCCATAGTTGAAGAGGCAGACTCGAAAGGAGCACCCACAAGTTTCATAAGTGAAAATACTCTCTCGCAGGGTCAAAGCTTACTCTCCACCTCTTGAGCATCACACTGCTTCCATCTATCACCCAAAGCTTTCCCATAATTGGTATGGTATCTTCTGGCTTTATGAATCTAAAGGAAAACAAATCCTGTGTCAAATAATGAATCCCCAGAGAGTAACCCAAAATTGGCGCCCAGGTTGCCGAAACCCAATCTTCTAATGAAGTGTTGCATAGAGTGCGATATGACAATCTCCCCACCAACATGTAAAGGGCTAGGTTGCAGGCATCCTCCAAGCCTATATCCGACCCCATCACAAGCCTTTGTCTAGTTTTATTCTCCTTCCACGGCTTCGGGCACTTGAATACCCCTCCCCTTACGAAAACACTCAAAATCCCACTTCTCTTTGGTAGAAGCAGTCTTCCTCTGGCATAACCTCTCCTCCTTCATAGTTGCATTACCAAAACCTTGCTTATGAGAAACACCAATTGTAACCGCCTCGAGAGAAATACTACCGGGCTTAGGAATGAAGTGTTGTTTTCCTTTGGTCTTCGGTAAAGAGGTTTGTTGACAAGACAATGTGTCACCCATACCCCATTAAACACATATGCCAAGACAAATATCCCGACACGGTTCCAGAGTACCTCGTCAACTACACTCATAAGTGCACTGACTTCAGCCTCCATCACTAGTGATGTCCCTCCTCCTAACACACTGCCACCTAAAACGCTCCTATCCCTCTTCTCTCCAACTTACATGGAGAGCATTGTGATATAATTATTCACTCTTTATAGAAATTTACTTAATTTATGAAGTGTGAGTAATGATATTTTCCTTTTCAATTTATCGTTAATTTATCACATTTTTAATTCCCTAAAATAAGAGCGTACCGATCTTGTAAGAAAGAGTGTAACATGTTCTTACTCTTTACTACTTTCCTTTTAGTCATCTTAACGACTTAAGACGACTAGATAAGATGATAAACTTCTCTCCACCTTGGTATTTATGGGACCACATTAGCAAATTCATTACAAAACATTTAACAAATTTCATTCGACGACTTTAACATTTGAATAGCTCACATTCTTATTTTACATTAATAATAATTTAAATTTAAAAACGTTACATCGGGACAACGTTGATTAAGATAATATTAAAAAGAACTTATGAATATAATAGATAATTCAATATTACATAATTTGGTTTAGAAAGAAAAACGGTTGATAAACACATCACCGGCTTTGGTTTTCTTTTCTAGTGATAGAATTAAGAGGATCATTACATCTTGACATTTTATTAGAATTAAGAGGATAATTRTTTTTATAATATTCTTTAAAAAATTAAAAAATAGTTATATATATTAGATAAATGTATGAGAAATTAACACATTACTTCCTTGGGTTGGGTTGGCTTAGCTTTAGAATTTGCATTTTAAGTTTCAATTTTATAGGATTAAAATAAGTCATCTTCTATGATTGTTATGGAAGGTCAATAATAATTTAAGATTATTATGAAACTTAAAAATTGCTTTTTAATTTAGATTTTGATATTTTTTTTTTATCAATATTTGTATTGTATGTTTTATTTTTTTTCTTAAATATTTTCTTTTAATAATATAAATAGGATTTTGCTTTTCATTTTTTTTCATAATTTTGATATATAATATATTTTTATCTCTTTTATTCCATTGTAATCAGGCTTGAAGGGTAGGCGACCCAAGTGATTGACATCTCGACCCTTGTCAAGTAAATTTTTTTTGCTAGTACTTGCTTGCGCGCTATCGATACTAACTACACACCATTTTAAAAAAATTAATTAAAGAGATTTAATGATATTGTTGATATTGAGAGGGGGGTGAATCAATATCAAGTACAATTTAAAACCTTTTTCAACTTATACTTATACCATTCAATTATGTCCACTGAAAAATGAACAATAGTATAAGAGTTACACCAATACACCACAATACACCATGCACAATATATGAGAAATAGTCAATAGTTATTGTTCAAGGGAAGTAATGACTTCCAAAGTTAGCTACAACTTCCAAATGTAAAGGGAGGAATAAACCTCCAAGAGGAATATACAGTACTCCAATATCGAGAGAGGATTTAAATCTCCATCCTTGCCCCTTCCTTCCACCAAAAACAAGTTATAGAGAGAATGGTAGACTTTGTTCAATTCTGGTTTATTCAGGAGACTGAACTTGCAAAGAATGGTCCACACTTAATATTTAACATCCAATTCTGAAAATTGCACACAAGAAACTATAGTCCGTACTCTTTCCAATGCAATTTGTCCCACTTCATTTGGATTCTCTATGAAGAAGTTATGACTGTTTTACCCGGAACACTTGCTTATTGACTAGCTTCAGGACTGGTCAAAAACCCTATATTACACAGAGTTTATCTCCATAATTATCGCGAATCAAGAGATGAAATTTTTACCACAGGTACCTTGATATGTCTTCTCAATACCAAAACAATTTCACCATCGGAATCGTTCTCGAAAAAAAGTTATAGCAAAAATGGTAAGATGACCTGAAAATAACATACCTTAGAACACATCACTAAAACACTTTATCCTTCTTTGAAATCCAGCCTTCTTTACTTCTGATTTCCTCTGAAATTCGACTTGTGTTTCAAATGAATGTATAATGATATTTATTTATACCATTTATGTCACTTCCTTTTAACATTAGGGTCGACCTGACAATTTCTTATTTTGTAATTCTTTTCTTTAATTATCTTCAAGGCCTACATGTACTTTCTTCTTCAATTCACTTTGTCATCTTCAAAAATTCATTTCTCCTCAACCATGAGGATCCACATGATGTGCTACATACCACCAGAAACAATATGATGTATACTATCCATCCATGGGTCTTATATCTACATGTGCATTTTCCTTCATTTTCAAACACCTTCATCAATCTTGAGGTCCAAAACCCATGACTAAGGTTGACATCAATGACAACAACCAATCTTCCAATAGATATGATATCTCTATTTCACATGAATGTAAATATAACTATGTTTATGTTTATGGTTGTTTTTATGATTTTGAATTCTCCAAAGTTTGGAGTTGTCCTGTGTACCAACACATCATTTATTGTTGGTGCATATCATTGCGCACAAAAACACATGGTAGTTAGTGAACGAATACATTCCCACAAAGCATTATGACAAGCATGCATGATGAGAACTTGTAGATGTGGATCACAACAATATGTTAGATGGCATTCAAAGATCACAACTTTAATAGAAAATGGAAATTGAAAGGTCATAATAAATTTGAATAACTTGAATGACATCTTAAATAACAAGGTTTGAAAATGGATAATAATAATGATTTAAAACTATTTAAGATTTTTGAATTAAATGAAAAAATGGTAAAACTTTTTATATTATTAGTTATATTTATAGTAATTGAAAAAAAAAAATTCAATGTTTCTTATATTATAAGATATGAATTAAAGATTTAAAAATTATGAAATAAAAATTCCGATAACACTATAATGAGAAATTAAATAAATGTTAGTAAATATAAAACTATTGAAATAAAAGATTAAAAAAATATTAGTAAGTATAAAATTATTAAAATATTAGCAAATGTACAAATGTTGATGCTTAAGATTTACATTTTTATCTTCTTAAAATGACAAATCATAATTTGAACATCACTAATACATGTTACATTACATTAATAGCAAAATGATACAATATTATATTTTAACATATATTATAATACAATATTGCATTACTCTAATGAAACCCTTTTACAATATTATATTTTAACATATAAATAAAATGTTTGAATTATTTAGATAAAATGTCTGAATTATTGATTGACATTAAAGAATCTTAAAGAATCTTACATCACATTAGATAATCTTAAATCATATATCTTTTGTTTTGACTTGAATACACAAACCACTTCCCTCTATTATCCTCGAACAAACAACAAACTCTATAAATATTTATGAATTGCATTTGTCATGGTTTCGTGCACCTTCCTTTCTTTATAAATATGTTATATTATATTATATTATAAATATATATGTTATTCCTTATATAATTATATAAGGAAAATCATGTATATTATCCTAATGTGAATCAATGTTTAAACATAACCATTAAAGTATTTATGAATATAGGATAGAGAAAGTAACAGTCATAGTCATAATCAAACCGTATTTGTGGAGGGTTGATCCTTCCGACCATGATATCAGAGAATTTAGAAATGATGGATGATTCAACCATATGTTGTTTCAATTTGTCATTTTTAAGCAAGAGTTTATGTGATGCTTAGACTATAATTATTAAAGTATTTATGTCACTAATTATTAATTGAGTTTTAAAGAAAACATTTACACTAATGGTACATGATAAAGAAAGTGCAATTCATAACTAAATTATATTGGACCATATTAGTTGAAGAAAAAGAAAAAAGAAAAAAGGATTTATGGTAATGATTTAAGTTTACATGAAACAAAGTACAAAATCCATAATCAAACCATATTCATTGAAGGTAAAGATAAACAATATTCGGTAATAATTTTAAAATCTACTAATACCTTTGTAGATCTTTAATTTAGCATTGAATAATTCTTAGTTTCGCATCATTAACACTAGCATGGAAAAAAATATAAGTCCTGCATGGAGATTCCGAAGATGAAAGTGGATTTTAAAAAAATACATTGTTCCATTAATCAAGTTGTGAGTTGGTGCCCACTGTGCAAAACCTGCAATTTATTTTGAATCATACTTTTGATTCACCAAATAATATAACAAGAAAAAATCCAGAGTCTCTTTGACGATGGAAAGAAAATTTATTGATCCAAATTTGTGAATTGATTCACTAAATAATATAACAAGAAAAAATCCAGAGTCTCATTGACGATGGCCAAAAAATTTATTGATGCGAATTTGTGAATTGATTCACCAAATAATATAACAAGAAAAAATCAAGAGTTTCTTTGATGATGGCCAACAACTTTATGGATGTGAATTTGAGAATAAGCAAGAAAGATTGTATCGTGAATCAATGATTCTAAACATGTCGTCAAATTTCCTAAACAACAATTAAAACAAAATCAACTAATATTTAATAATAACATGAATACTTGGTAGTAGCTTCTAAAGAGTATGAATAAATTCATACATTTGAAAGTTGAACGTTGCAATATAAGCTCACTGTAACTCAACCACGTCTCCAAGAAGTATAGAGAGGATAAAAACTTCATCCCCTTTAGAACCC
Source organism: Picea mariana (assembly GCA_032191745.1). Lineage (NCBI taxonomy): Eukaryota > Viridiplantae > Streptophyta > Pinopsida > Pinales > Pinaceae > Picea > Picea mariana. The sequence continues at coordinate 104,282 of JASDQU010243480.1, read as the reverse complement.
TATAGCTCTAGCGAGTCATGAAACCCTCTCTTGAACGAACTTTGGCAATGTCTCTCGAGCTACCATAGTTTGACCTAAAGCTTGGAGTAAGGCTTCTAGGTCTCCTCTTTCCCTCCTCAACCAACTTCCTTGGAGCTTTTTCTGCCTACAACTGAAGCTGCTCCCCCGCCCCTTTGAAATGAATAAATGGTAACCTTATGGAACGGTGAATGACCAAAGACCTGAACCATTAGAATCGATTAACTAATCCTTTAAAAAGATCTAGTTCATTAGATATAACCATTGAAATTAAGGGTAGAGTATCAAAGTCCACGATAGTCAACCAATATCATCCTAAAAATATAGATTATTAATTGTATTTATGTATCATGATTATTACAAAGAATAAATAAATGATTATCTCATTATATGAATTTTTGTTTATAATCTTATCTTAAAGTTTTAGTTAATTGAGCACATTTTCTATTATATTATTATATTTATGTGTTATGACTATTAAAAAAAAGTATGACATGAATTTTGGTTATATTATTTTTATGTATTATGATAGTTAAAAGAATTAAATATGCTACAAAGTAGTTATTCTCTAGAAAGTAAGTAAATATTTATTAAATTAAATATAGAAAATGAAAAATTATAAAAAATATAAAAAAATATAATATTGACTTCTTTATAAAAATCTGAAAATAAAATATGTAAAAGTGGTAACATCAAAATAAAAATATCATTTGAGAAATCACAATTTTTTTTTGTTTTTTTAGTAACAAAAAGTTAACAATGACATGTGAAAATTGTCATATGACACTTTTAGAAAATTCCATATTAAATGTTGTCATTGCACTTAATAAAAATGTCATAAGAATAATAACTTTGCAACTAGAGAACATTTAATAAAGGATATGATTTTTTTATAAAATAAAATATGTTGTATTTTTACTATATTAAAGTATTATTTTTATATAATCATATTTATAGTTTTTTTTTTAAAGATATAGAAAATGAGAAATTTTAATATAGAATCATATTTTAATATAGAATTGTATTTTAATATAAAAATATGTCATAAGATAGAAAATTGTCCACAAAGTATGGTGTTGAAATTGTCCATAATATAAAATATTAAAGTAGTCTAAATGTGTTATGTTTTTGCTCTTTTTCAGGTATATTTTTCAGGGATATTTGCCTCAAATTCGATGAGATATTGTTGGATCTGCAGATTTGAGTGATTAAATCTTTATAATCTGAGTGGTTTATAGAGTTTTAAACACGCTAAATCCATTTCTACATTCAGAAATGCAATTTAAACAACATAAAGTTGTGATTTCATGCAAATTTATGTTGTCAGATTCAAATAAAAAAAAAAACGTAAAACAATTAGAAAACATTTTAAAGTAAAGAAATAACTTAAAAAGTTATCAAATTGACTTATAAATTTTGCACCCAAATACAAACTATAATAAAAAATATTTAATTTTCTAAAATGTCATTTGAAATTATCAAATAACAATGCATATCATATCATGTAATATGGATGAGAGGTAAAAGAGAGTAAATCCCTTTGCATCAATCACACGACAAACAAACTTTTTATAAACTTGAACATAAAGAGGAGAGGCAAAGAAAGAGCGCCCAAATTGCACCTTAATGTTGGTGAAGAGTTACAAAACCAGATGTTAACCCCCATTGCATTGAAATATATACAAAGAAACTACATCATTTCTTTAAATAAAAATTGTAGGCAAAAACTAAAAAAAACTTGCCAATATTTAGAATTAAAAAGGATGCAGAGAGACAAAATGGAACCAATAATTCTTTTATCTAATGATATCTTTGACTACACAAAGGAGTGCACAAAATCAAATTCAAAACTTCAAATCATCATAAAACCAATAATATTCAAAATAAAATTACAATAACACAACATAATCATTTATAATAATTTTAAAAATAAAAATTAATCATTTAAATAATACAAAGAGTTAAATTTAAAAAAAAATGAGTTAAATTTAAAAAAAAATGGAAGAAAAAAAAATACTGTAATACAACATAATTATTTATAATAATTTTAAAAATAAAAATTAATCATTTTTTTGGTTTGCTAGTTTGTCTGTGACTCGCAAGATTAGCATGTGGCTAAGAAATCACCTATGGTTAAGAAACTGCGACTCAAAGATATCTAAGTCTTCAAAATCACCCAGATATCGTACCCATCCCGAGCCACACCAACCTTTAACATAACTAGATTTTTTGTCCCCGCAAGTTTCAAGCTAGTGATTTTAACATCACAGAGTACCTTAACAACACACTCTGTCACCGATTATTCTACACCTCAGAAACAAAATTAATCATTTAAATAATACAAAGAGTTAAATTTTAAAAAAAACCCCGAAGAAAAAAAATTACTCCAAATTATGAAGAAAAACAATTACTCCAAATTATGTTAGGTTGGAATTATCATTTGCAAGCAATTGCTTTGCCAATTCCTATAAAATATATCCTTAGAATAATCATAAACAGAAAATTCAATCCCAATTTGTAGAGATATTACTTGCTAGGTGTTAGCACGTGTTTGTAACCACATGAGACATTTGTGGATCAAGGAGAGATTTATGGATCTGAATTCATTATTAGTTATCTTAGTTTTTCTATAAATAAGAGTGCCTCCTCCATTCCAAGAGGAGTGTTGGAGCATGTGTCCAACTTATGATGGAATAAAATAAAGCTTCTTTTCACATAAATTTCCATTCTCTAGTTTTATATGTACAATGATTTAATTTAGTGTATGATGTTATGGAATAGTTTGTTACTTTGTTCTTAGGAGAATTGAGCTCACTCCAAAATAAATCACGGTAGAACTTTATTTCATTGTATATTATTTCTTTATTTTATGCAATCTCATTATCATAGAATAGTTGTTGCTTATGAATACAAGCTAATTGATATGTTAAGAAGATGACAAGAGTACCATCCACTGTTCTTCTTCATGGAAAAGGCCCTAACTCTCTCACAACTTCTTACTTAGTGTTTTATAAAAAAAACATCATACTTCCCTTCTTTCATAGATTAATTTTTCTTTATGAAAGTGTGATTAAAACCCACTTTTCAAATCCTTTAATTTCATATGCTGACAGAGTATTGTTGTAAGGAGCTTATAGTCATTGTAGCATATTTCACATTGCAACCTGATTTTCTACGAATGGAGTAATGACAACCTATGATAGAAAGAGTTAGGATTTGACTGAATTTTCTTTGCTTAGAGTTAGTTGCCTACTCCTGCATATATTGTGCCATCATCATGACAAGCTTACAAGAATTCCTAGTTGATAATTTAATAGAAAACAATTTAAACAATTAAATTTCCCGACAACAAATTGACAACACTTTGAGAAAATAAAAATTATGTTAAAAATAAACTAATGATAGAGTTTAAATGAGGTTGGAAGAATACAATCATGACCCATATATGACCCATACTTGCACATACTTAGGACAAACAACTTTCTATAATGAGGTTGTTATTAATGGTCAATGTCTTATAAACATTGTGCCAGCCAATCCTATAAGAGGATGGCTAGCAAACTAGAGAAAATGGGAATGTAGCAATTACAAGTGCTCTCACACAATATTAAGGAGAAGATAAAATAAAAATAACTATCTAAATCTACAATAAAAGTAAAATAACAAAAGAAACAAACTTAATGTGAAAACTAAACTAAGCTAATATTTATAAGTAGGAAATAAACTATACAAATATTTGTAGGTAAGTAGAAAATCAAATATACAAATATTTGTAAGTAGGAAATCAAATACACAAGCAATGATGAAACATGCAAAAGAACATAACTAGAAGTCACCAAGAATAAAAGATTTAGTAAGAGATAGGCCACAATCATATGTGTCATACGTGCACCTAGCTTTTCACAAAACTTTGTGAAAGGGAAGTTGTCGTGAATTGTGAATGTCCTCTCGAAATCATTGTCACCTTAATGAAGAGTCCCATTATAGTCTCTATAAGGAGTTCAACTTCGACTTTTCATCATCTTGGGAATATATATATATATATATATATATATATATATATATATATATATTCCCAAGATGATGAAAAGTCGAAGTTGAACTCCTTATAGAGACTATAATGGGACTCTTCATATATATAAGTTATCGGAATACTTCAGCAAGGGGTCAAAAAAATAATACAATACAAGAGATTGAAAATTTGAGGGAATTAGCATAGCTTTAAGGGTTAGCTCAATATATTAGTGTCAATGTTGCTAGGACATTGTTGGTAATATGATAGACTATGAACTTCCCCAATTCAATTTCCACAAGGTTCGGTGCACATTAATTTTATGCTACTCACATTATATTGGGTATCGTCTTTAGAATGGGGGGGGGGCATGTGGGGATGCTCAAGAGTTTTCCAGAGAGTCATTTCCAATGAAAAAATGTGCAGAGAATTAGAAAGGGCTAATATAGTGACCAAATATTCAAATGAACCATTTTTAACTCATGGGATAAAATAATATGCACTATAAATCAATTCATCGATTAGGCCATTCAAAGTACAAGCCCCATCTTATGGGGTTAGTTACCTCTACTTTCACCATCAATGTTAATGATACAAATGTGAAGATGCATTGTCAAATAGAACATGGATTTGGTTTGGAACTAGTTTGGAAAACCTATTAGGAATAAACAACAAAATCTCTATATGGTTGTGATTTAAACTAGGATTAATATCATACTAAAGGGTTTCTCTATGAGAGGTTGGAAGAGATTGAGCGATAGAGACTCTTGGTCTTGTAGTCATATTAATGTGGGGTAAATTGGCAAGGAAGAATAATATAGAAGGGTCCTTTACAAGAGAAAACTTATCCCTTAAAGTGATCTCGAAAACCCAATAATAGTGGTGTTGCATTAACTCTAGCTTAGAGGAAGAAGATGCATAAAATCAACTAACTATGAATGATAGAATACTCACCTAATTCCTCCCCTTCGTCTTGTCAACCTAAAAGATATGGCAGAAAAAAAGGGAAACCAAAACTCTCAACAATATATTGAAGCGAATGATGGCTCTGAGTCTTAGTTAGTTTGTAACCAAGGACTAATCTTACATGATGTAAGAATACCAACAATAAACATACATGATAAGAGACCAAGCCAACAAGAAAAACATGATGGGGAGAAGATTAGAGGGGAATAGAAAGGAAAAATAGAACACGTTGATGAAATCTTCATGTGTCTCAATGAGGTTTGAAACTTCATTAGAAGCCGAGAAAGGATCAAATAGTAAAAATTAGAAGCCGGGAAAGGGTCAAATAGTAAAAATAGGAATATGGAAAGGAATATTTGAAAAGAAAAATAGGGTCCAAAAAACTAGAGGAGCAAACTCAAGAGATAAAGAAAGGCTAAAATCAAAGAGGAATTACTCCTGAGTTATAGATGATAACTTTTAACTATGTTAGGGGAGAATGAAAGTAAGCTAGGTGAGAAATTATTTCTAGGAAAAAATAGGGATCAAGGATCATATAGATGCAATCATAACATCAAAAAATTCTAGGGGATCTATTTTTGAGGAAAATAGAGGTTGAGAATTACTTACATCTAAAATAGTGTGACAGATGGGAAAAGTTAAAAAAAGGATAGGGTTTCCAAGTGAAAATAGGGAAACAAATTGTGGATTCAATTTTATTTTTGAAAAATACTAGGGTGTTAGAGTTCATGACAAACAAAGGGAAGAAGGTGCCTAAACATAACATGATGCACCAAACATACTCAAGTAAAAGGAGGTGAATAAATCACACAGATGGGATTGGTGTATCAAAAAATTCCAAGGGTTCCATTTTTTCTAGAAATTATAGGCTAATGATTTCCTAGATGAAAAATGATGCACTAGGTTCACCGGGGTAAAAGGTGATTTACATAAGGTTAAAAAATAGGGGTTTTAGGGTAAAACACATGGAAATGATTGCATCGACATGATCAATATGCTAAAAAATGTTGAGGGATATGTTTTCATGGTAAATAGTGTTTCACGAAAAAATTGAGGAATTTTAGTTCATCCAAAAGGCACCCTACAACATGGTTTCAGTACATTGTCACTTGAATTGGTGGAAAAAAAAATCTAGATTTATCAATTTGAGTTAATAATGTTTGATTTACACCATATTCCTATAGCTTCAAAAATTGAGTTAGTTTCCTCAACATTTACACCATTAATAAAAGTGTTCATTGAACCCCTTGGTGATCATCAATATGATATTTAGTACATGAAGTATTTGGTAGATAAGTTGATGAAAAGTTTATATAATTTGATTATTTTTTTCTATATAAAATTCTTAATTTGACTATTAATTTAAAAAATGATGCATAATGTTGGGATTTTTTCAAAGAAAATGTGTCACATAACAACCACCACAAGCTAAATCAAAAGTAGGTACACCGTATTACACCTCATATTGTATGAGGTTACACCTTGGGACTTTCATTGCATTCATGGATATTTGCTTCTTATTCCTTGGAGCTACTAGACTAACTTGGGGGATTTATATTTATGGATCCCCCTCTCTTCATGGAATCATATCATTTGATGAATCTCTTTGATTGGAGAAGCCTCAGTTCTCCTTGGTTGGATGGTGATTGTGCTTGCTACTTGGTGGTCTTCTCACATGTTCTTGCCTTGTTGATCATGCCTTTATTACATAGTTGATGGTTATAGAGCATGCCATCTCATTATGGTATGGTTGATGTGCCTATCTTAGATATGAATGCTAGTTCTAGTCCCCCAATGGGTTAGATGATGATGGTTTTAGGATATATTTGTGATGCAGGAGCATCGCCAACTCATCAAGTGAGCCAGCACATCAAGCGAAGATCAGCTAGATAAACAAACCCAAACTTTTGAAAACACTTTGGGATTGTAGTGCAAGTCTTTTAATGAAGCCATTTATGAAGGTGCATTGTATATTGTATTGGAACTTGAGCCTTTAAACTCTCGTCCTTTGGTAGATAGGAGGCATTTAATTAAGTTAATGCTGGTAGGTAGGATTTAATTCTAGATTTGATAGTTTTAGAGTCCAAGAGGGAAAACAGATATAGACACCCTCATTGTACATTGTAACATTATTGAGAGAATTCAGGGAGAGAAGAGAAAGCAAAGAATATTGTATGAAGAACACCCATGTACAGACATTTGAATCAATAGAAGGAAGTTTTGATTCAAACTCATGGTTGGTGTTGTTTTCTCTGTATATTGATGTTATGCTCAGGAATGTTTGCTTCTTGTTATGCATTTGCTTTGTATATGATGTGCATGTGATTTCATGTTTCAAACTGAAGTCTGAAAGAGAGAGAGAGTGAGGTTCAATTGTTTCTCTATCTGAGCCAGGAGATTCCTGCAAGGTGTGTAGTTGAATTCATCCGCAGGAGTGCGTTGATGAAGGCTCGGTAGTTTAACTTTTTTTCTCATTCACCCAGAAGTTGATTTGGGTCATTGAAGCCGTGCAAGGAGTGCGCAGGCTGAAGCAGAAGTCTCAGTTGTGAATCTGAGCAAATGAAATCAAAGACTGCTACTGCAGGAGTTGCGCAGAGTCGAAGGGATTCAACACTGGAGAGTTGTTGAATGATTTCCACGAGGAGCGTGTGAAAGTCCCTCTGAAAGAATCAGGGTGGAAAAGCTCAAGAGGAATAGACCTTTGAACTCCCTGAAGACTAAGTGCAGGGAAGTTGCCGTTGGAGGTCAGAGGAGAGCGTTGCAGGTTGGCGAGCGAGCAAACGAATCTCGTGGAGAGACACCTCTTTATTTCGCAGAGTCCTCAAGGGGAGAACAGACGAACAAAATCTTTGGAAGAGATCTCACGAAGTTTCGAGAGTTGTCGGATCTGTCGAAGGTGCAAAGTAGTTACAGCACTGGCGTGGAGAGGATTCAAAGCTCAGGAGGGGCAGCATCATTGATCCAAGTCGGTCAGGGCCATTGGATTGTTCCCGAGATCACCTATCGAGACCTCGTGACGAAAGTGTCCTAAGTTTGGTAAGGGGAGTCGCGATACTATGATAAGAAATATCTCAACTACCCCGAGGTTAGTGTGGATCCACAGGAGTTGGCAAGTGGACAGGTGGCACCTCGCATCTCAGGAACTCGTAAGTGGAAGGGTTGAGGAATTGGTGTTAAAAGTCGCGAGGTGTGAGGTCATGAAGCAGCGAAGTGGCGAGGAGGCTAGGAACCGTCCATCTGAGAAGGACAGGTGGCGGAGATCTAAGGATCTCGCAAACTTGGGAGCTCGTAGGCTGAGAGCCCAAGTATTGGGTATTCAAAGTCACAAGGGCGTGAGAAGCGAGAATGTGAGTAGCTGTTGGATCCGGATCGCAGGAGGACCGTTGGATCTGCACGTGGGATCGTACATCGGAGCCTCGTGAGAAAAGGCCTGAGAACTTGGCCGCAGAAATAGCGAAGTTGCGTGGGAACGAGGTCGCGAGTCTCGACATCTCGGACCTCGGGAGTCGAAGTAGAAGTTATTCGACCTCATGAGAAGCGAAGTCGCGAGGGAGCGAGGCCGCGAGTCTCGGCATCTCGGACCTCTGGAGTTGACGTGGAAGTTATTCAAACTCACGAGTGGTGAAGACATGAGTGATGGTATCACAATAGCGTGGAAGTCCTGACAGAAGTGACGGGTGTGGATGGGTCGAGTCACATGTGCACATCGGAGTTTCGGTGCCTCGGATATCGGAGGTTAGGGAACCAAGAGTTTGATATCGCGAATAGCGATGTCGCGAGTAGTGAAATCCCTCAGGGAAAAGTCAGCGAGTTGACTGACCATCGGGCCTCGGGAATCCGAGAACCCAGTGTTCAACCTTTGAACTCACGAAGCCACGAGTTCCGATTCCCCGGTAAATCAAGGAAGGGGGGACCATATGAGAGAACTGTGGGAGTAGATTTCCCGATAGGGAAATAGAAGAACATTAGAGTTCTTCAAGCCGAGGAAGAAGAAGGTCCTGTGTGAGCAGACGTGCCCGCGAGGGTGGTGCGCGTTTGCATCAGAGTGGTATCAAAGAGAGAAAATCTCTTTGCTTTCTGTAGCAGAGAAGAAAGGAAAATTTCACCATGCCGCCGAGGAGAGAAAGACAAGCACAGAATCCAGAAATGGAAAGGCAGATACGTGATCTTCGAGCGAGATTAGAACATATGGAAGCAGCGCAGATACGCACAGCCAGTACTGGAGATCTGAGTGAATCCAAAGGCAAAGTTGAAGTCGAACAATAGGGAGAAGTTGCAGCCGAAGATGCAGCCAATGAGCGATTAATTAAAGCTATCACCCGGATGAGTTCGAAAACAAAGATGGACATTCCAACTTATGAAGGGAATCTGGATGTAGAAGAGCTTCTAGATTGGGTTAGAGCTCTTGACACCTACTTCGATTATGAGGATATCGAAGAGGATAAGAAGGTCAGGCATGCTGTTACCAAATTCAAGGAACACACATCATTATGGTTGGACGAGCTTCAAACAGATAGATGTTCCAAAGGAAAGCAAAAGATTAAAAGCTGGGATCGAATGATTGCGAAGATGAAGGCAAAATTCATCCCAAGGGATTATCAAATCACACTGTTCAGGAGAATGCAGAACCTGAGACAGAAGTTGATGACAATAAAAGAGTACACTGAGGAATTTTATAAGCTAAATATCAAAGCAGGTCATCGGGAGAGCAATGATGAAAAAGTTGCCAGGTATATGAACGGCTTGAGATACGATATCCAGGATGAGATGAGTATGACAACCATCAGAACGGTAGAGGATGCATATCAGATGGCGTTGAAAGCTGAGGAAAAGCTGAGCTGTAAGTAAGGACAGTGAGGTCGAGGTAGGAGCTAGCCAAAAGGTAAGTCAGTTGCCCAAGATAGGTTCCAAAAATCCAAGGACGACTGGAAAAAGCCTCAGACTAGAACAGAAAGAGGTGGAAGTTCGTAGTGAGGACAACACGCTGAACAACGAAGGCAACAGATAGAACAGAGCGAAGGATACGCTGATAATAATACATTTCCTTGTACCTGAGGTAGAGGAAGAGGCAGAGGTGGAGTCATCACATGCTTCACATGTGGAAAGAATGGACACAAGGCAGTTGACTGTCTATATAGGAAGAAAGATGGAGGAGAAGCTCACATCGTCGAGGCACAGAGGNGGAAGGTCATTGATGATGCATAAGGTTCTCTTAACACCCGAGAAGGAGGTGGAGGACACAGCTCAAAGAAACAGACTTTTCAGAACCACGTGCAAGACCAAAGACAGGAAATGCAAGGTTATAGTGGACAGTGGAAGCACAGATAATCTCGTTTCAACCGAGATGGTGGAGAAACTAGAGTTGGAGACAACTGATCACCCGAGTCCATACAAAGTCTCATGGCTACAGAAGGGACATCAGGTAAGTGTCACTAAACAGTGCTTATTTGACATCAAGATAGGAGGATATAATGATAAAATACTCTGTGATGTTATTCCTATGGATGTATGTCATTTATTGCTAGGCAGACCATGGCAATATGACAGGAATGTAATTCATGATGGGAAGACGAATACGTATACTTTGGAGAAGAATGGAAGAACACATATGCTACTTCCAATTAAAGATAAAGAAGTAAAACCAGAACCGAGAAATATTGTACTTCTCATGAGTGGGAAGGAACTTCTGGCAGAAGTAAAGAAGAAGGAAGATCCACAATTCTTTGTGGTCAGGAAACCGAAAATTGTCTTGACTAGCACAAGAGTGGATGATTTACCGGAAGAAATTCAGGAACTGCTGGAAGAGTTCACTGACATTGTGGTAGATGAATTACCCCATTCGTTGCCGCTGATGAGGAGTGTGAGTCATCATATAGACCTCATACCAGGAGCCAGTTTGCCAAACAAAGATGCGTACAGGTTGACGCCGCAGGAAAACGAAGAAGTCAAAAGACAGGTGCAGGAACTATTGGATAAAAGACTGATCAGGGAAATTTTAAGTCCGTGTGCCGTTCCAACAGTATTGAGTCCAAAAAAAGATGGAGGATGGAGAATATGTACATATTCCAGAGCCATTAACAAGATAACCACCAGGTATAGGTTTCCATTGCCACAGATGGATGACTTGATGGACTGTTTAAGTGGAGATTTTTTTTTTTCAAAGGTTGATTTGAAAAGAAGATACCATCAGATTCGCATGAGGGAAGGCGATGAGTGGAAGACAGCCTTCAAAACCAACGAAGGGTTGTATGAATGGCTAGGCATGCCATTTGGCTTGACGAATGCATCGAGTACCTTCATGAGGCTAATGAATGAAGTGCTGAAGGAATTCATTGGTAAGTTTGTCATTGTTTATCTGGATGACATATTGATTTTCAGTAAAACAAAGGCAGAACATCTGAAGAATTTAGTTGCAGTAATGATGAAGCTATAGCAAGAGAAGCTGTTGATCAACATGAGGAAATCTTCATTTATGAAGACAAAGCTCATTTACTTGGGATTTGTCATATCGACGAATGAATTAAAGATGGATCCAAGTAAAGTGGAGGTAATTAAAAATTGGCAATCACCGAGAAATATTTTCGAGGTGAGAAGTTTTCATTGACTGGCTAGTTTCTACCGAAAATTCATCAGGAATTTCAGTGGAATTAGCGCAGCAATGATGGATAATATCAAGAAAAGACATAAATATTTTCATTGGACTGAAGAGGCAAAAAAGAGCTTCAATCTATTGAAGCGAAAGATCACAGAACAACCGGTTTTGGTGTTGCCGGATTTTACGAAGGTGTTCCAGGTGAAATGTGATGCAAGTGGCTTTGCCATAAGAGCAGTCTTGAGCCAGGAGGGTAGACCAATTGCATATTTTAGAGAGAAGCTGGATGAGGCAAAAGTAAAGTACTCCACGTATGACAAAGAATTTTATGCTACCATACAGGCATTGAAGAAATGGAGGCATTACTTGATCCCGAAAGAATTTGTTTTATATAGTGATAATCATGCATTGCAGTTTGTGACTCAACGGAAGAAGTTGAATCAGAAACATGCTAAATGGGTAGAGTATATGCAGAATTTTACATTTGTAATTAAACACATTTCAGGTACCGCTAACAAAGTGGCTGATGCTTTAAGCAGGAAGTGTTTGTTGCTACAGGAGTTCCGAGTCAAAACATTGGGTTTTGAAAATCTTAGGGACATGTATGCAGATGATGCAAATTTTGCAGAGGCATATGAAGCAGCTGATAATCCAGTTCTCAGAGACAGAAGCCCATGGATAGATTACATGATCCAAAATGGACTATTGTTCAGAGGAAATCAATTATGCATTCCAAATTGCTCCATGAGGGAGAATCTTCTAAAAGAGAAGCACAGTGGTGGATTAGCAGGGCATTTTGGCTACGAAAAAACATTTGCAAAGCTGAATGAGTCATATTTTTGGCCGAGGATGTGAACATATGTCAAGAAGTTTGTCGATAGATGTAGAATTTGCCAGCATTCAAAGGGCAGGAAGCAGAATGCAAGATTCTATCAATCATTACCCATACCCGAGAGGCCGTGGGATGAAATCAACATGGATTTCGTATTGGGATTGCCTAGGATGCAAAGAAGGCATGATTCGATCTTTGTGGTGGTTGACAGGTTTTCCAAAATGGCACATTTTATCCCATGTCAGAAGACCAGCGATGCGACTCACATCGCAAATTTGTTCTTCAAGGAAGTCATTCGACTTCATGGGTTACCCAGAAGCATAGTATCGGACAGGGATACGAAATTCATTGGACATTTCTAGAGGACACTCTGGAAGAAAATGGGAACTAAATTGATGTTTAGTTCTTCCTATCATCCTCAAACGGATGGGCAAATAGAGGTGGTAAATCGAAGTCTGGGAAACTTATTAAGAAGCTTGGTGACATAGCACCACAACAGTTGGGACAATGTGTTGCCACAGGCAGAGTTTGCATACAACGACTCAGTGAACAGGAGCACAGGAAAAAGTCCATTTGAGATTGTATATGGAAGGTAGCCAAGAGGAGTTTCTGAATTGAGGGATTTAGAGCAAATAATAACAAAGAGCGCAAGCGCTGAAGAATTCGCAGAGGTGATGGAAGAACTTCACAGCAGGGTGAAGGAGTGATTGTTGGAATCAAACTAGGAATATAAGTGCAGAGCAGATCAGCATCGGAGACAACTTCAGTTCGAAGTTGGAGATCTAGTTCTGGCACATCTGAGGAAGGAAAGGTTCCCAAGGGGAACACACAATAAGCTAAAAATGAAGAAAATTGGGCCATGCAGAGTCCTAAAGAAATTGGGAGAAAACGGTTATGAAATTGAGTTGCCGGATGAGATCGGAATATCTCCAACATTCAATGTCTCAGACTTATATCCATATAAGGCTGAGGAAGCAGGAGATGGAAATGATAAACAGCCAGAAATCCAGTGGCAGAAGCAGATGCTGATTGCATAAAAACCGCAGATGGAGCGTATACTTGATAAGAGAGTGAGCAAAAAGACCAGGCGGAAGCAATATTTTGAGTATCTCGTCAAATGGAAGAACCACCCAGTGGAAGATGCCAGCTGGGAAAGAGAAGCAGAGATTCAAAAGCATGGACAGACCGTGCAGGACCTCATGGACAGGAGCCCATGAAAGTTTTCAAGCCGAGGAGTATGATGCAAGAGCATCACCAACTCATCAAGTGAGCCAACACATCAAGCGGAGATCAGCTGGATAAACAAACCCAAACTTTTGAAAACACTTTGGGATTGTAGCGCAAGTCTTTTAATGAAGCCATTTATGAAGGTGCATTTTATATTGTATTGGAACTTGAGCCTTTAAACTCTCGTCCTTTGGTAGATAGGAGGCATTTAATTAAGTTAATGCTGGTAGGTAGGATTTAATTATAGATTTGATAGTTTTAGAGTCCAAGAGGGAAAACGGATATAGACACCCTCATTGTACATTGTAACATTATTGAGAGCATTCAGGGAGAGAAGAGAAAGCAGAGAATATTGTATGAAGAACACCCATGTACAGACATTTGAATTAATAGAAGGAAGTTCTGATTCAAACTCATGGTTGGTGTTGTTTTCTCTGTATATTGATGTTATGCTCAGGAATGTTTGCTTCTTCTTATGCATTTGCTTTGTATATGCTATGCATGTGATTTCATGTTTCAAACTAAAGTCTGAAAGAGAGAGAGAGTGAGGTTCAATTGTTTCTCTATTTGAGCCAGGAGATTCCTGCAAGGTGTGTAGTTGAATTCATCCGCAGGAGTGCGTTGATGAAGGCTCAGTAGTTTAACTTTTGTTCTCATTCACCCAGAAGTGGATTTGGGTTGTTGAAGCCATGCAAGGAGTGCACAGGCTGAAGCAGAAGTCTCAGTTGTGAATCTGAGCAAAGTAAATCAAAGACTGCTGCTACAGGAGTTGCGCAGAGTCGAAGGGATCCAACACTGGAGAGTTGTTGAATGATTTCCACGAGGAGCGCGTGCAAGTCCCTCTGAAAGAATCAGGGTGGAAAAGCTCAGGAGGAATAGACCTTTGAACTCCCTGAAGACTAAGTGCAGGGAAGTTGTTGTTGGAGGTCAGAGGAGAGCGTCATAGGTTGGAGAGTGAGCAAACGAATCTCATGGAGAGACACCTCTTTATTTCGCAGAGTCCTCAAGGGGAGAACAGACGGACGAAATCTTTGGAAGAGATCTCATGAAGTTTCGAGAGTTGTCAGATCTCTTGGAGGTGCAAAGTAGTTATAGCGCTGGCGTGGAGAGGATTCAAAGCTTAGGAGGGGCAGCATCATTGATCCAAGTTGGTCAAGGCCATTGGATTGTTCCCGAGATTACCTATCGGAACCTCGTGAGGAAAGTGTCCTAAGTTTGGTAAGGGGAGTCGTGATACTACGATAAGCAATATCTCGACTACTCTGAGGTTAGTGTGGATCCACAGAATTTGGCAAGTGGACAGGTGGCACCTCGCATCTCGGGAACTCGTAAGTAGAAGGGTTGAGGAATTGGTGTTGAAAGTCGCGAGGCACGAGGTCATGAAGCAACAAAGTGGCGAGGAGGCTAGGAACCATCCATCTGAGAAGGACAGGTGGCGGAGATCTAAGGATCTCGCGAACTCGGGAGATCGCAGGTTGAGAGCCCAAGTATTGGGTATTCAAAGTCACAAGGGTGTGAGAAGCAAGAAGGTGAGTAGCCATTGGATCCGGATTGCGAGAGGACCATTGGATCTGCACGTGGGATCGTACATCAGAGCCTTGCGAGAAAAGGCTTGAGAACTTGGCTAATCCGGATTATTTTTGGCACGAAATGAGAGCAGAGATATAACATAGAAATATTCAAAGATATTGCAAGAGAGACAACAATATAACAGAGATATAGCGAAAATATAAAAAGAGTCAAAGATATACATTAATACATGATTTCTATTAATGAAATAAATGTACAGAGACTGTAAAAGTACAGAGTGAAAGACTCGCTAGAATGGTGGTAGTTTATCTCTGAGAAGAGATGTGACGGCTACTCGCATCCGTGAGAAGATGATTACAATGAGGCTCTGAAGGCCCTTTTACAATAAATGGGAATGCCAAAAGTCATAGACATTCAAAAACCTAACCCTAGGAGATGAAGCGCCAAAAGTCATGTGGGCCCCATTTGGGTAAGTGAGTACATCAACTTCCCAGGGTCGTAACTTTTGCATACGATCTCCGTTTTAGGCGTGTGATAGCTCGTTGGAAAGGTATCATCGAGGAGATTCATTTTGGGGGCTCAATCATGCCTTTGGCTATCATTGAGAAAATTGATCTCGAAAAACCTTTGTTTGGGCCCTCAAAATGGCCCCGGAAGTTAAAACCTGCTAAAAATAGTAAATTGCCAAAATTGCCAGAAAGTTGTTTTGAGCCATTTGGAAAAGGTGGGTGGCCACCGATATCCACTTAGATCATTGGCCATGGAAATCGTGAAGTTGTGAGGGAGCGAGGTCGTGAGTCTCGGCATCTCGGACCTTGGGAGTCGAAGTAGAAGTTATTCGACCTCGCGAGAAGCGAAGTCACGAGGGAGCGAGGCCACGAGTTTCGGCATCTCGGACCTCGGGAGTTGATGTGGAAGTCATTAAAACTCGTGAGTGGCGAAAACGTGAGTGGTGGGATTGCGATAGTGCGGAAGTCCCGACAGAAGTGACGGGTGTGGACGGGTCGAGTCACACGTGCACATCGGAGTTTCGGTGCCTCGGATATCGGAGGTTGGGGAACCAAAAGTTTGATATCACGAATAGCGAGGTCGCGAGTAGCGAAATCCCTTAGTGAAAAGTCAGCGAGTTGACTGACCATCAGGCCTCGGGAATCCGAGAACCCAGTGTTCAACCTTTGAACTTGCGAAGCCATGAGTTCCGATTCCCTGGTAAATCAAGGAAGGGGGGACCGTACGAGAGAACTGTGGGAGTATATTTCTCGATAGGGAAATAAAAGAACCTTAGAGTTCTTTGGGCCGAGGAAGAAGAAGGCCCTGTGTGAGCGGACGTGCCCACGAGGGTGGTGTGCATTTGCGTCAATTTGTTTCATGATTGCTGGGGTTTTCTAGTGTTGCATGATGATGTGGTATGATGTTAGTGTCACTAGCAGGGGGTGTTCTACATGTTCTTGATGTGTTGGATGTGTGATGGGGAACATGCTTGATAATTGGATGGATTATCACTTTGTTATGTCCCCTTATCTTATGATGTTGTTATGGTGGGATGATTCATATTTACTTTGTGGGATTTTCCTAGGTGATATAACGTAATGATGTAACATTTTATAGAAATCACCTAGGGTATATTATGGTTCATGATGTTAGTACCCTCATTGATATACTATTTCCTAAGTTTGAATTAGAAGGGAGATGCTACATATGATTTTATGGTGATCTAACATTTTCCTAAGTTTGGATAATGATTTTGATGTAATAATCCCTTGGTGGTGGTGCACCTTAGGTTGGGCCTTATGTTTTGTTGTTATCATGGTGGGGTTTTTCTAGGGAGTGTTGGGGCCTTTAAATGTCTTTCTAAGACAAATAAATAACACTCACATTAATTATCAAACTAGGGGTTGTATTTTATTTCAAGGTTGTGTGCAAAGTCTATGTGGGCTTCAATTTCCTCTGTAGTGTTGGTAATTCTAATGATCATGGAATGATTGAAAACTCAATCAGTCCATTCTTTCTTGAAAGAAAAAAAAAATCTAAATTGTCTTGTGTAAAACCTTATAAACAGTCATGAAGAAGGAAAATAACGCTCAATCCAATAGTTCCACACTGAAAAGAATTTCACATTCAATTCATGCAACACTCAATGGAAAGGAAGTCACTTTCATTCCACACTACTCTTACTGAAATGAAATAAAAACTGCGAAATATAAAACAATACAAAAATACTTTTAATCAATCCCAGACTCACAATGATATTAAAGAGAATGCACCTGCTATAATTCTAATAAGAGAGACTACCTATTAAAGAGGAGTCCAAATGGTGCAGAAACCACAATGAAGCTCCAACCAACAAAAGTAACAACAATTTACAAAGATCCTCAATTCCTGCTAATAATCAACCAAGCTATGCAAGTAACAACTCATGTAATTAACAAGGATCAGGAACACGTAACAATCCACACAGACCAATAATCACTACAACACTTAAAATTATGAAAATATACTATAATAAATCTACTTAATAAAACAATTGAAATTACAACACCTAATTAGCGAAGGGGGCCCTTCTTTCACCAATCAAGGCTTCTAAAACAAATCACAAATTAATGCTCAGATAACACAAACCAATATACTCATATTATAAAAAAGAGATGATACAATAAGTTCACCAGAAGTATGTTACACACTTTGTTCTCTCCTTTTCCCACCCTCCTCAACTCGAGAGGGCTCCTATTATTTATACATTTCTAGATAACACTATTTACAGATATAATATCTGATTTGATCAATACATAGCATGAGATCTATTGAACATTTGTGTTGTTACAACTCATGTACAAAATAGAGCATTATGTTACATTATTAAAACCATGAATAGGTGTAATAGTTGTTACTCTCATTTCTTCTGATGAATCGTCCTTGCCACACTCTCGTTTGTCTACTCCTATACTCGAGGATCAATCAAAGACCAAATGCTCATGTATCAACATAATCATAGAAGTGGCAACATCATAGATCAAAGAGTGACACCATCTATGATGCAGGAGAATCAGCAACAAAGCACGGGTGGAGGACAACTTATCCCCAGCGTGCATTTTGAAGAATTTTTGAAATTTGAAAGTTTGAATATCAATTTAATATATGAAAAGATTGAAATTAAAGACGATCTTAAATGTTTAGGAGTAGAGCCATCACATGAGATCGATGGGGAATGTATTTTTTTTTAAGCAATAGGTTGCAGTACAGATTCAATGCGTTTCTCTTATCTGTCTGTCACAAATATTTGTTGTAATAAATCCTTAGTAGTTGAATGCTTTTATTTCGATAAGATAGCACCAAGGTATCTTGGAGGGAAAGATCAATGAGATGACATTGTACAAATAAGTGTGTTGTTTCCCAAATGAGGCTGCTGAAACTATTGTAGAGGTTGTTGATAGTTGACGAGGTAGAGGTTGTTGAAGATCATTGTAGCTGAGAGTTGTAGGGATGTTGAAGAGCATGTATGAGTCCATGTACATACAACATTTGAATGAATATAATGAAGGATAATTGTTCCAAATGTTTTCTATTGTTGTGTCTATCTGAATGAATGAATGGTAGGCTTTCTGTTTATTTGCAATTCTATGTTATTTCTTGTTCTTATGTTATGAATGCATTTACATGGTTGAATGTATGAATCTCTGAGACATTAGAAAAGTTTCAATTGTTTCTCTTCTACGAGCAAGTGAAAGTGTGCATATTGTCTGCAAAGTGTGCATTGACAGAGTCTGTTTCGACTCATAATCTCATAAGAGATAACCTGAAACTTTTGTATGCAAGGCATGCATAAGAAGTCCATAAGGTGTGCATTGACAGAGTTTGTTTGGAATCAGAAGTTCAAGAGATTGAGCTTGAAGGTGTGTGTAGATAGAAACACACCCAGAGTCATATTGTTTAGGAGGAACAATTAAGCCATGGAAGGATTGTTGCAAGGAGTGCACAATCATCCTTCAAGAGACAAGTTGAAGGAATCTTGTCGTAAATGTGCACAGGGTCAATATTTTGTTAAGTATTGAAGGAGTCATTCAGAGAATTTCAGAGTGTTGAGGAGGAGCAAGTATAAGAGAGGTAACTTGTAGTTTTACATGCAGAGAGTGCATATTGTCTGCAAGGAGTGCGTGACAGATTATTTTCACTGATAATATCAAAAGGAGTAGCTTAAGGTTGTTTGCAGAAGGGTGTGAAGAACTGTCGCAAGGCGTGCGCAGTCATCCACATAGAAGCTAAGTTGTGGAGGACCTGTTGCAAGGCATGCATAGGCGAAAATTTGACTAAGTGTCGAAGAAAGCGCTCTAAGGAGAAAAGGTTCATGAAAGAACAAGCTCAAGAGAGATAATAGGTGAGAAATATTCAATAGGGAGGAGCCCTTTAAGGTTTCCCAAATCAATGAGAAAGATCCATCCAGTAGGGAGTGGGATCATTCTAGACCATCAGATCTGGGAGAGTTGCACGAATGCTAGCCATAGAAGTCTTTCGACACTTCGTGGTTCAAGGTGTTTCGAGGTGATATAAGATTTGAGGAGAGAGGGTTGCCAAAGTCATGAATTTGCGAAGTGATACTAGTCATTGGTTGTGAGGAGGACACGTGGCAGTGGATTAGAGAGTTCGGGAGATAGAGGTTCGGAGAAACAACGTGAGTAAAGAAAAATCTTCGTGAATTCGATAAGGCTGAAATAGATATGGACCATTAGATCCAGGAGGACATGGATCAAAGATCCATGTGGTTCGGTGGAAACACATTTCAGAAGGAAACAAGGGTGGAGGTCGTAAAGCCATCGAAGCTGAAGTTGCGAAGAGGATTTGCTCGAGGCTTTATCCCGCGGTCATATGAGAAGAAGATCCCAGCCAGTGGAACTAGCATCGCCAGTTAAACTTACCAAAGGTGCCCGAAAATGGTTGGGCGGGTAATTCAAACCCATGAGGTAACAAAAGGGGGCCTATGCAAGTTGTTCTAAGGTTTGCTAAAGGCCTGAAAATCCAATTCAGCTTAAGTGTTTCGAAGATCCTTGACTGAGAGGTTGAAAAATCCCCAAGAGGATAGGCGGGTTGCATCAATATATAAGTAACAACATATAAAAAAGAGACACCATCTAAGCTCAAGAAGGTGTAACAACATCAGATCCTTGAATGAGCATGACCTATTCTCAACCTACAATTATGTTCTTTCAATCCATCTCATCATTAACCCATGATCAAGTAGGAAAATACTTAACAACCTATATTACCACTTAAATAGCGTAATTCATAAAAATGATGTACCTTGGGTTAAAGGATGAAGTCACAGGCAAGTTATTGTTAAGAGAGGGTAAAAGATGAATTAAGATATCACCAAAACAGGGTAAATAGATGGAAAAAAGGGTACAAATCACAGGTTCAACATCTCCCCCCAACTAACCCTATTGTATGTACTCATGCAACCGATTTCTATATGAGATCTTCATTAGATCAATATGTTGATTCTTCCTTTAAAATAATCTCCTATATATATGTTTTTCTACCTTGATCCTTTTGTCCTCAAACTCCTTTACCTGCAACATTATTGGTTTTTGGGGGTCTTCCTCTACCTCTATTCATGCATTCTATATGCTTTTTCACCTTCGCAGTCTATATTCTCTAGTGTAGGTGAGACGAGAGTCTACCACGATAACCTAGGGGTTGGTGATAGGTGCGTAGGTTCTTACCTTTCGCCTTTACTTCTCAGGCATTAATAGCACCATAGATAATTCGGCTAGTCCAACACTAAATTCTACTTTTTTGCCCTTATAACTTCCCAGACAATGACGCCAAAATGTTGGGGATTTTAAATGTATTTCTAAGACAACTAAATATTACTCACACTAATTATCAAACTAGGGGTCATCTTTTATTTCAAGGCTATTTGCAAAGTCTATGCATGCTACATTTTACTTTATAGTGTTGGTAATTCTAATGATTGTGCAGTGAATGAGAACTCAACCAATCTATTATTTCTTGAAATAAAACACACTTCTAAATTGTCTTGTGTAAAACCTTATAAAAAATCATGAAGAAGGAAAATTGCACTCAATCCGACAATTCCTCACTGAAAAGAAGATCACATTAAATTCATGCAACAATCACTGAAAAGGATGTCACTCTCAATCCACAACACTCTTGCTGAAAGAAATTAACAACTGCGAAATAGAAAAAGGTACAACAATACTTCTAATGAATAACAAAATCATGATGATCTTAAAGAGAATTCACCTGCTATAATTTTAATAAGAGAGACTATCTATTAAATAGGAATCCAAATGGTGCATAAACCACAATGAAGCTCCAACCAACATAAGTAACAATAGTAACAAAGATTCTCAATTCCTTCTAATAATCAACCAATATTTGCAAGTAACAACTCATGTAATTAACAAGGATCATGGACAAGTAACAATCTACAAAGACTAGTAATCACTACAAAACTTAAATTTATGAAAAAAAACTATAATAAATATACCTAATAAAAAAAATGAAATTACAACATTTGATTAGTGAAGGGGGGCCTTCCTTCACCAATCAGGGCTGCTGAAACAACTCACAAATTAATGCTCAGATAGCCCGAACCAATACACTCATATTATAAAAAAGATATGATACAATAAGTTCAGCAAAAGTCTGTTACACACTCTTTTCTCTCCTCTTTCCACCCTCCTCAACTCGAGAAGGATCCTATTATTTATACATTTCTAGATAACAATACTTACAAATAGAATATCATATCTAATCAATACATAACATGATATCTATTGCAAATTCATGCTATTACAAATGATGTACAAAACATAGCATTTTGTTACATTATGAAAACCATGAACAATTTCAACAGCTGGTACTCTCGTTTATTCTGATGACTCATCCTTGCCACAGTAGAATTTTTCTACTCCTATACTCAAGTATCGGTCAAAGACCAAATTCTCACGTATCAATAGAATCATAGAAGTGGAAACATCATAGCTCAAAGAGTGACAACAACTAGAAGTAACAACATATCAAAAAGAGACACCATTTGAGCTTGGGAAGGAGTAACAACATCAGATCCTTGAATGAACATGACTTGTTCTCAACCTACAAGTATGTGATTTCAAGCCATTTCATCAGTAACCCAAAAACAAGCAGGAAAATACTTAACATGTATTACCACTTAAATAATGTAATTCATAAAAAGGTTGTACCTTGGGTTAAAACATGGAGTCAGAGGAAAGTTATTGTCAAAAGATATTACCAAAATAGGGTAAATGGATGGAAAAAAGTGTACAAATCATGTGCCCAACAGGGAAAAAATATTTTATTTAGTACAAAATTTTATTAGAGTGCACCCCTTATTGGAACACATGTTCATGGTGATTTAATTAGTTGGTGATTATAGCAGGGGAAATATGGTTTTATTTTAGCATTAACCTTTGTGCACACATGTTGAGGTTGATTTAACTATTCAATGGTTAAGTTAATATAATTTATTAATATTAAGGTTAACAACTTGCGTTCCCTACTTCATTTACTTATTTTTCACACTTGAAGGGGCTAGTTCGAGTTGGTTGAGTCTTTCTAGTAGTGTGCCCCACCTATTGGGCATGATCTTCAAGGCATGGATTGTTGTATTGTTTTTTTGAGAGGTTGGCACACTTATCTAGAGAACATTCTCTTGGGTTGGTTCGACATGTTGATGCTTTGGTTGTGGAATAATATTCTATTATTGATGTCTAACCACTCTTGGTGCATTTTCCCAGGGCGCACTTTATTGGAGAGTATTTTATTATTTGTGGGTGGTTGAGGTAGTCACATGGAAATTTTTTATAGGGTGCACTTCTCTTAGGGGCTCTCTCATATTGATTACATGGATATTTCATCTACACTTGTCATTATTTAACCTTCATTGGAGAACGACCTCCCCTCTTTGACTTGAAAAATATATTATTTTATAGGAGTTGGTTATGAAGGAGTTTTATGAAGGGGAGTGTGGCATACCTGGAGGGCCACACTTGTGGATTTTGCATGCATTTACTTGGTCCTATTACTATTTTTGAGAATATCCTTAGAGGGCACACTTGTGGAGATACTTCTTTCTATTCTTGGAGATATATATTTTATTATTTCATGGAGTATTGGCATGGTCAAAACCGTAATTTTTCCTTATCTCCCTGGATTTGTCTTGTGGAGATGGTATGCTTGTTATTTTGAGGTTTCAAATACTTCATTTCTTGTGGAGTGCTCCATCTACTTGGAATCTTGTACATTCATCCATGGATTTGGTTGTCTTGGGATTCACACATGTCATTTGGTTGCATGCATCTTGTGGACCTATTTCTATTTTTGGAGGAGATTGTTGTAGAGAATTCTCCTAGGAGGATTATTATATTGTTTTCTCTCATGCATATTGGAGGGTGCACTTAGTGAGTTCTCCTAGGTGAAACTTGGATCACATCCTCCTATGTAGAGAATTGTTTTATATATCTTGCATGCATGAATTCTTAGAGGGAACATTCCATGTGGACACTAGGTATTTAACTTGGTTTAGTACCTATTTCTAGTGTTTAGTGCCTATTTAGTGGTGCACCCCCCCCTCTCATGATAATTATATTGTTATTTCACTACAATTTTTATATTGGTATAGTCATTCTTGAGAGGGATTTTTCCACATGATGTGACATGGTCTACCATGGATTGATGAGAGATATAACTACTCCAATATTTCACTATTCGTTTGAATTTTCTTAGATTTAATTGGAGGGATAATAATATTTTATTGTATGAGAGAAGAGACTCCCTCTATAAAGAGGAGTTATCTCTCCATTGTAATGGTTGTTGAGAATTTGGAGATTGAGGAGCTCTCCCCTAGGGCTACATTATACGTCATCTTGGAAAGATTAATGGAATATTGGAGGTATTGTTGCCATTTTATGTGAAGTTTTATTTTTTCAATTCTTTCACATTATTTTTTTTGTAGGAAAAAGTTGTAACTAGTCATGAAGACCTTGTAATGGAGAATATAACATTTGGATAATGTAATGTGAGGATTAAATCCCCCTGATGTTCATTGTTTTTATATTAAACATGCATCTAACAAACTAGGTTGTTTCTTGAACCAATGTAACATCACCTTCATGGATTTGTTTTAGAGTAACACTCCTAAGTATCTAGGATACTTTTCTGCATCAATTTTTAACAAGCTAAGGCTGATTTGTGGCATGCATAGAAGCCTTTATTTTCCTTACACATTCATGCATCATCCCTCTTAGGTAAATGACTTTTTGAATCCATTTTTCCAAATATTTGGTAGGCACTAGTCTTGGCATTTTCCATGATCTTTTTGTTCTCACACCATTCATATTTTCACCACTTATACAAGCACATGTTTTGCTAAGGATTAATTTTCAAGCATCACCTAGAGCCACACTCTATAACCTTAGAAATCCTATCTTTCAGGAAACCCCCCTTGAGTTGGAGAAGAGAAAACCAAAAGACAGAGGAAGATCTATTGAGGGGACAATGGGTAGCCTTCCTAAGTTGTCAAAAGCTATCCCCTTGATTCTTGGGAGTTTACATCATACCGGGGTGCTATATTTTGTTGTAACAAACCCCACTATCAAAATTTTGCAAGAGCACTATAATAATAATAAATGAAACTTTGATATAATAAAGATAAAAGTGGTGTGATTACGAAGTTGGGTTGGGAAGGAGGGCGATGGAGCTTCTGGTTAGGGTTAGGGTTTTCAAGATAGGGATGGTGTGTGTCGGGCACTAGATGTGGAGATTACAGGTGTGCTTCGAGCTAGTGCAGTGGAATCCATTTGTCATGGTCGCGGATGAGGTAGGGGGAGACCCCATTACTTGATAATGTGAAGGACTTTATGCATATTTATCTGTGGGTTTGGAGGAATGCGGCGACTTGGCGGTTTGGAGGAAGACTGGTGGGGTGTGGGGAAATCATGCGGTCAAGAATCGTAGGATGGATGTAATTGAACCAAGGATGACATTGACATAGGATGTGGTGGGATTAGAGCCATTGTTGTCAGGAGTGATAGGTTCAAGGTTTACCTCTATGTAATATTTGTCTTTTACGGGAGGTTTGGGTTTCTCTGTGGACTGGGAGGGTGAACCCGCATGGTACTCCGGTCTAGTTGGAGGACTTGAACGGGGTTTGGAATTTGATGTGGAGGAGGTAGGTTCAGGGAGTTGTGAACCTACTCTTGGTATTCTGTTCGAGGGGGTTTTGTGGGGGTCTGGGCCAAATGACTCGGTGGGTTTTAGTACACCTTTGGTTTTCTCGTCGTCATCTTTACTGAACGTCACAAACTTTCTGGGCGGTGAGGAGGAGTTTGGGGGTGTCTTGACAATAGTTGTAGATCCTGGTGACAGGGGAAAGGTGCTTGAGAAAAGGGTGGAAAACCATTCATGATATCCTCTGAGGTTAGAGAGACATTTAAAGGGACAGAAGTGAGCCGAGGGTTGTCTAACAACTTATTCAAAACCCATTTGGTGCGTGCATGACATGAAATGTACTGAGTGACTCATTTTTGGGGAAAATATTGATATGGATAGGGTGGTAGACTTCACAGAATTGGCAGTGGTTGGTCATGTAAGGGGAAAAAAAATGGGTTTGATATTTTTGAAGGAATGGATATCCAAGAACTGGCTAAAGGATATTACTAAGATGCCAATCATACGTATACTATCAGGTGGTTGGTTTGCCTTCATTTTCTCCTCTAGGGAGGATGTTAATTGGGTCTTGTTGAAGGTGTGGAGTATGGTTGATATCCCCATTATACTTAAAATATGGTCTCCTAATTTTGATGTAAAGAGGGAAAATATTGAGGGGGAACCTATTTGGGTTAGGTTACCGGGTCTTCCAATGTAGTTATAGAATCCTTATAGGTTTGCTACGATTTTTAATATGCTAAGAAGTTATATAGAAGAGGATATGTCCTTTGAAGACACTGGTCTTATGACGGTGGCACGAATTTTGGTAAGGCTAAGTTGCGTCCAGGTCTTCTCCAGGAGTTAACTATTGATTCGGCGATGGGAACCTTTGTTCAGATTTTGGATTATGAAGGAATTCCATTCAGGTGTCATAGATTCCATGCCTATGGTCATGGGATCGCGGAGCATCCTCTGCCATACAAAGGAAATGTTCATTACACCAAAGGCTTGGTGAGACCAATTTCTCCCATGGGGACGTCTTTGGAAGTGCAATTGGGTGATGTAGAAGTGATGTAGAATGCAAGGGGGAGGTGAGGGACCCTCCTTTGGGCAAGGATACTATGGGTTTTCCTACAATATCCTCAGATTTTCATACAGCTTCGTCTTCTATGGGTGGGCCAAACCTTCCACTCCCTACAACGTCAAATCTTCATTAGGAGAAGGATTTCTTGGGTAAGTATTCTTTGGGTGTCCCTCTATTTGTTCCTTTTTCAATTTTAGATGTTGGGTTTGTGGATGGGGTTATGGATAATGTAGGCACACTTTTTCCTCGAAGTTTGAAGGGTCTTTCTGTGGCGAGTGTGGTTTCTCTTACCTGTCCCTTGGCTTCCAATGGGTTTCTTTTTTTTCCTTCTTTGGTTACACCTTTTACGAGCTCTTGGGTGGTGGGGGGCTCCTTGACTCTTATGGACCCGCCTATTCCTGCTTTGTCTCCTTTTCCGGTTGAAGGGGTTTCGATTCCTAGTCATTTGGGTTCTTCCTCTTGTCCTTCGTCCCCTTCTCCTTCAATCAAGGTATACAATACCTCCCTTCTACCCCAACTTTCCACCTCCTAGCTTCTATAGACTCCTCTTTAGACGAAAGCAGGGTACGCTATCATATTTGAAATAGGTTAGTGGTTAAGGTGGAAAATTTGGAGGCCATTGTTTTTGGTTCGGAAGGGAGTGTCTTGGGAACTTTCCCTCATATTTATCTCTCTCGTAAAGGTAGGGGTTGAAAATCACACCTCTTATTGGCTCAAGATAGGGTTAGGATTGATTTGTCTTTGGAGCGGAAATATTCAATCGAATGGGCACTTAGAGAAAATTAAACCCTTGGGGAAATTACCTAATGAGAATCTTATCATTTAGCTGTTGTGGGTTGGCGAACCCATCAAAAAATTGTGTTTGCAAAGGTTAGTGGAATTGAATTCACCAAATGTTATTATGCTACAAGAAACGTTAGGGGTTAGTGATTTAGTGGTGAAGGCTCTTGACACTTTGTTTCCAGGTTGGATGTTTGTAGCATTGGATTCCATGGGACAGTCTTGGGGGTTTGATATGGGATAGCTTAAAAATTCTTGTAATTTGGAAAGTGTTTTGGATTTTGACTTCGGGCTTGGTTTGACTTTTTTATCCTCTGAGTTGGGTCGAAATGTGACTAATAATCGGTTCAAGATTGTCCATGAAAATGTGATCATGAGATTGTTTTCTAAATATTTGATCAGAGATGTTGTTGTGTGGTTTAAGTGTCTGAGAGCCGATTATATTGGCTCTTGGGTCAACTTCTCTAATGCCTTTTTTAAGTATTGGGGTGAGAACAAATCATTAGATTCATACCTTGCTGATTTTTGTTCTTTGAAGAGAGAGAAGGATGAATCTTTGTCTGTTTTTAATAGAATATTTTATGGAATTTATCATGATATGCCTTTGGAGATACAACCCACAGTGACTATTTCCATGATACACTATGTTATGGGTTTGCATTCAGAACTTTCCCTTCTCCTGTTAGAAAGGAGGTTTTCATCCTTAAGGATCTTGTTTGAAGATGCTCAAGGAGTGGAGTAGAACATTTGTGCTTCCAGGAGGATCCGAGAGTAGGATGAATTTGAAAATCTGCATGGACATGAGCAAACAAGATGTCAGTATGCTTTAGAAATCGAGTAGGAAGGTAATGAATGTGAACCAGTTTTGGAACAACATCAAGCATGTGAGTTCATTTCAGATTTAAATCTGAATTCTTCAACATTTGAAAAGTATTATGATGGCAGGTATGAGTTTGAATTTTATGATCAATTTGCAAATAAGGTTGAGCCTATGGTAACTGTTGATTGTATAGGAAACTACATGTTTCTAGCTGATCATAATCCTTGTCATTTAAACACTGCTCTATCATCATCTAAGCACTATTCTGAAGAGAGGCAGGTTGCCATTTTTTATGATCACAATTTTCTCTCAAGTGAACAAGACATTCATCAGTCTTCTAGCAAAGAGGTTGTCATGGTTGAGCAGGTGTTTTCCTGTCATCAACGGGTTTATGATCTCAGTTTCAAAGACCCAGTGGCAACCTTCATGGAATCATACATTTCAGAGAACTTAAAATTTTCAGATTTCTTTAGCTCGCAAATGTTTCCTGGTAGGTATGGTTTCCTGAACGGGTTTTTATCATTTCTATTACATTTCAGACATCATTTATTGATAGGTGGTATGGATGAGATTATTTCAGTATTGAAATTGCTTGGATGGTTGTTATGGAAATCATCCTTTAGCTAACCAATTACAGATCTGGTTAGAGTAGAGCAGCATAGGAAATAAGCTTGTTGCCTGAGTATTTATTTTTTCTTCAATTTGCAAAAATAACAGTCAGTTTGTGTGAATAAAAGTAGGCCTTGAGAATTTTTTAGAGAAAGGTTGAGTGTTGACTCCATAGCCCAATGTAAAAGGTGACTGGAACTACTAGGTTCTTGGAGCCTCGCACGGAGGTCTCCATCCCAGTTGGAGCCAGATGTTAGCGATCAAAATGCAGTGGTATTTTTTAGAGTATTTCCACCACTCTCTACTTGATTTATCGTTTTCTTTAGTATTTTGGACAATATATTAAACTCCAGATTCTTCATCAAGCTCCTGTTGATCACTTTCACCCAAAAATTCTTTGTCTTTGTCCTTTTGATCTGCAAATAAAATGTTAGAAATCCTTATTGAACTCTGCCAAATATTTATAACAAGTTTGTTAAAAAGACACTTTTTAACCAAATGTTTATATATATATATATATATATATATATATATATATATATATATATATATATATATAAGGTTTTTCTAAACTATTTATAGTTTATGAATTATGTTATATATATATGTGGCCTATCAAATATGTGATGTGTGCAATTAAGTGTCTTACTATCAAATTATCATAAACCATGTTACATATGCCCAAAAACCAAATTTATTGCAGTATTCTAAGTCTAAGAGTTAAGCCATGAGTTAAAATTACATTGCCTAATTCATATGTTAGCCACGCATTCAACTCAAGCCGACTCCACATGCCAAAGAACAAAGCCATGTCACGAATGTAGCCATGATATATATGATGATGTTCCCCATTTCTCGTTCATTCCACCATTTTCGTGCATGGATGTGCAGAGGGGAGTGCGCTATGGATCTCACAGTGTGCTACCAAATTTCCTGGGCATTGAGATTTCTACACTGGGCGCTACCAACTCTCCTGGGCGTTGTAAATTTCACAGTGTGCTACCAAATCTCCTGGGTGCTACCAAATCTCATGGGTGTTGTGGATTCTACAGTGTGCTAACTAAATTCCGTACCGAATTTTTGGCACAGATGAAGTTTGCACAAAGATTAACCAAAAGCGCTACCAAATGATGCTACCAGCTGGCACCTGGAATCAAGGAATTCAAATTCATTACTCTTTTAGGTGGCTGATGATGTGGAGAATGGCTAAGATAGTAGCATGAAACATGATAACAACTTACCACCTCTACAAGACACTTGGCATGCAAGAGGAGGTGCATCAATGAAGATCAAGGGAGGAAGTGTCATTTAAATATTGTTGGATCAGTTACCAGCATGTTTCCTTTTTTATAGCAGTTTGTTTATAGCTTCTAACACATGTGTTGAATTGATAACTATTGTTAGAGAATTCGATGTGAGGAAGGCCAGCTCGCACCTCTAGTTGTTGCCTTTCCTTTTTATTATAAATCCATGTTCCAATTGAGGAAAGGGGATTCGAATGGTTGAGCTGAGGCACCCGAATTGTAATATTTTTAACTAAGTAGATCGTGCTCTGGTTATGTAYTGGACCTGAGAATATTTTACTAATGGAAGACAACTTCTCTTCATTTTCTTATTTCTCCTTACTCTGAATTCTCATTAATGGAGGATCCTTATGAGATGTTATAGCTACATTATGATGGATGTTGGATTATGATGCTATTGTAACTGTTTTCAGGGTCTTAAAGTTTGGTTTCAAGATGATCTTATGACTGATCGTTTTCTTCACCTAGCTGCTAGAAGGCTTGATGCTTATAGCAGATTTGTTCACCAAGTCTTATCTCTACTCATATTTATCCTTAAACACTGACTGAAATTAATTAAAACCTCATTTTCTTGTGCATGCTAGCCTAGATTTCTGAGTTAAAACCTTATTTTTCCGAGTCTTGTCAATTTGACCTTTTAAAAACTCATTTACATTTACAAATCTTTTGATGTTACGAAGCTCGCCTGATTACAGTCTAGGGTGACTTCTGGAGTGATAACACAAGGTATTTCAAGCCATCGTCCAACCCCTGAATCTGGTAAGGGAGATGGAAAAAAAAAATGATGTATGAATTCTGCCTCAACCGAAGCAAAAAGTATATTATATTTCTGATCATTTATCAACATACCAGTTGCTTTTTTAAACAATGAGATCCCTTCAAATAAAATGTTAGCTTATCTCTTTGTACCATCACAAAATATTATGATATCATCAACAAAATGTAAGTGTGTGATATACATGCCATTGGAAATTTTTATATCTTTGAATCTACCATAAATGTTTTCCCCTGCCGAAAATCTACTGAGCCCTTCCGCCACTAGAAGAAATAGTAAGAGTGGCAAAGTGAATCCTTGATGCAAACCTCTTTCATCTTGAAAAAAAGAAGAGGTTGAACCATTGATGAGTATGGAAAATAATACTGAGGACATACATCCCATCACCTAATTGGTAAAATCCAAACCAAAACCAAGATGTATCATAAGAATTCTTAAATACAGCTAGTTTACCCAATCGTAGGCTTTAGAAAGATCATTTTTCACCATAGATCCCCTGACTTTCTTCATTTTTATGTTGTGAAGACCTTCTTGGGCTACTCCAATAGCCTCATGAATTTTTCTACCTTCCAAAAAGCCAAACTATTCATTGGAGATATTTTTGGATAGAATAACCTTTAACCTTATGTCAATTACCTTTGAAGTAATCTTATAAAGATAGTTGCATAGCGAAATAGGTCGAAAATCGTCAAAAGAGGAGGGATTGTCTGACTTTGGAATGAGTGCAATGAACGTAGATTTTATACGATTATGAATATAACCATTCACCCTTGATTCCTCGACTACCTTCAGAACATAAGGACCAATCATATAAAAAAAACCCAAATAAAACTCAATAGGCCAACCATCAGGCCCGAGGATTTTCCCTTTTTGAAAAAAGTGAAGAAATTCTAGTAATTCCTTTTCAGAAAATTTTTCCATTAGTGTCCCATTGTCTTCCTCCTCCACAAAATGAGGGAATAACCATGCTACATTATGTAATGGATGATCCCTCCAGGCCCTTGAATAATGCACTAAAGTGTTCAATACCCAGTGAAGTCAATCCTGAAAAATATGATATCACCTCACCATCCCTATTACTTAGCCCCCAAATAGTATTAGCCATTTTTCTACCTTTGGAAAAATGTTGAAAGAACTTGGTGTTATCATTGCCACAAGAGAGCCAAATTGCATGACTCTTTAGTCTCCACATGGGTTATTTTTCCTCCGGTAAAACCATGCGTCTTTTCTCCAGGCCAAATAGAATTTCCTTATCAACAATAGTTAGAAACCCATTCCATTCACCTTCTTGGATCTCTAAGGGTGTTAATTCTATGTGTCTCAATTCTTGTTCATACTTTATCTTTTTCTCCCTAGCCCAACTCATAGTATCTCTTTTTAACCTTTTCAGACTCACCACAAACTGAACAGCCACAGGGATATGGTTTTGAGTAGAGATACCAAACCACAGACCCCTTATTAAGGCTTGATAAGATGGATCTGAAATCCATCCTTCAAATAATTTAAAAGGGCTTGATACTCTTCTTCTTCTTCCCCTTAGCTCCATCATAATCGGATTATGGTCAGATTCCCCCCCACAAGTAACCCACTGTCTGACCAATTCAAAGGATTCCAAAACCTCTTCTGAAAATAAGAATCTGTCCAAACTTTTTTCCACTCTACCATAACCAACCCTTCTATTATACCAAGTTGGAGTATTTTTGGGGGCTCAACGTCCACCAACCTAAGCTGGTCCAAGAGATTTTGAAAAAAAATGGTCAAAGAGTCTGGGGAAGAATGCGCTCCTCAAACCTCAGAAGCCCCTAAGGAGAAAATTATATCCCCTCCAAGTATAATCTCCTTACCCCTAAACCAGACATAGTCAGCTATAGTATTCCAGTATCATTTTCTATCTTGGTAAGTCCCATAAACATTGATGATAGTCACCATAGGTGATTTTAGGGGCGAAATTTCGCAGATGGGCGAAATTAAGAGGTTTGAAATTTTGGTTGGGTGAATTGTTTACATAGAGAGGTTTTTTTGGTTTACCTAGATATAGCCCCAAATTTGTTTTTAAATATATATATATAAAACCCTTAGCCCACATATATTTGTGAGGGAAGATCATGGAAATTGATTTTCTCCCCTTAAAATTCGAACCAGATCCTCCCATTCGCCTCAATTTTCTGGTAATGATAATGATTCAGAGGTTTTTCGCCCCCATTTTCTGGTAATGGAAATGATTCAGAGGTTTTTCACCTCCATTTCCATCTCCCGCCAGTTCTTGGGGATCCAAAAATGAATCATTCGCTCAAATGTGTGCATTAGGTGTTTTTGTTTGGTAATAGCCTGGGCGTTTAATTTCTTTTATGAGGTTTTGTGGAAGGGTTTATCCTCTTTGTTTTTGTTGTTTCTGAGGGGCAAACGATCTTATATTTCAGCTTGATGAATCTGAGGTCTTTCTTTATACCGGGGTTTGTTGATGTAGGGGGGCATGCCTGGTTTAAAGAGAATACGAGACTGTAAGGTTTTGCGAAATATTACCGAAGCTCATGCTAAGGAGGGGCGGCTTTATGGTGCCTTATCTGAAGCCCCTGCTGTGGTTTTGGAGACATGGGGTCTGCTGAAAGGATGCCAAGTAAGGCCTTTATAATTCCGTTTTGATATGAAGAAGGATTGATTTGATGGTGTTGGATTTCATTTCTAAATTGGTGATCACTAGCTCAGTTGTTGCGGTATAGTATTATATAGATCATTTTGTAAGTTTGGACATTCAGTACACATGGGTAATTTATTGGTAAGGCCCTTTGTGATCGATGTATAAGTAAAAAATCAAAATGAATGGGTAGCAGAGTGTGCTTTCCTCTCTGATTAGTCTATTTAGTTGATTAAACTACTATTCTAAGGCTATAAATTCAAATCTGTTTTCTACCACTTACCTGGATGTAACTAGCCTGTGAAAACTCTGGCCCGATTCACATAGGGATGTGGAGTTATCATTATGTTTCAATTCCCTATTGTTTGAGTTATATTGGCTGCCTAGGTCAAGATATCTTCTTAATTTATCGGCTAGTGTGTAATTTAGTATAATTTAGTATATTTAAGAGCATTCGTCAACATGTTATCGTTTTTGGTGATCACATTGTGTCCTTCAATATACATATAGGCAATTGTTTTTTCAAGATTTTAGGAATTCCTATGATTCATTGGATGTGATATGAATAAATTTTATATATTTTCATAGCAAGCTAAATATGAATAGTGGAAGAAAGTTTGATGCTACTTGTATTTGTTGTTGATACTAGAAGGCAACATGTCATCCTTCATTTATGGACCAGCTACATTTTGTTGTTGCTATTGATGCTAGGATCCAGGTAGATGGAATGGTCACTACTAGCCAACATCCTTGCTCAACATTGGACTTTGGACTTTCTATCGCTGAACTACTGTTTGGCAAAAAAATACTAGATGAAGAGTTGCTGAAATTAATGGTCAGTTCTTTACTTTGGATTAGATTAGATTTTCTCTCTGTGCTTTTATCTTTAGAAAGATTGAATGACTGATATGAATTGTAATTCTATTACTTTTTTCAATGACATAGAGATGAAAGCAGAATAAGTGTCATTCTAAAATGAGATTTGTATGAATATTTTTCTAGAACTTTGAAAGGTAAAATGTTATCTAGATTACCCTATTTCCTATTCATAGAAGGTGATAGATTCATTTACAAATCCAACATGTCCATAAAAAAAATGAAAACCTAAAAAGGATGAAAGTGCAAGTGAGATAAAAAAAT
>JASDQU010243480.1:21210-44496 GCA_032191745.1 Picea mariana | reverse complement strand
CAGTGATCAAGTATCAACCAAAGACGACGACAATCTAATCAACGAAAGAAGTGTTTTCACACTTGCAGTTGTGAAAACTGGGTCGAAATTGAATTGTAATGGTCGCAAAAATGAGATGAATGTCCATTAGCACAATGCGACAATGGTTCGTCGTAATACGACAAGGGGTGTAGGCAGCTTTTGAGAGCAATCGAAAAAAATTGGGTTGGCTTCCAACAAAACTAAACAATTGTCCTGTTGGCTCTTGTAGCCATTTGTACCATCCAAGATTTCCCATGCTTTCTTCTTGGAAAAATAAATCTTTCCACTAACTTAGGATCTATATAGCTATGACTAGCCCCCGAATCAATTAAAATAGTAAAGGCATGGTTATTGATCATACCTTCAACTTCAATCATGTGTGATTCAAACTCACCTTGCTTGTCTTCTAGGGATGCATAGATCCTTTGTAATCTTCTTCCCATGTCCTCCATTGTTTCTGCTTCTTGTACATTCTGGACATCTCTTACGTTGTCACTTTTGTGAGGACAATCTCTATACTTGTGGTCTTCTTTACAACCCCAAGATTCAATGGGTGCCTTCTTTGATCTTTTCCCTCCTACCTCAACCATTATATGGTCCCTAAAATATGGCTATCCTTGAGGACTATTTCTGAAAAATGGAGGCTTGTTTCCCTTCTAGCTATGTTCCTTCTTGAACTTCTTCTTGTCCTCCCAAGCTTTATAGAAGGTATTCTTTCCTTTTTGCTAATCATATAAGCATTTTCCTCTCCTTATAGTTTCTTCTAGAGTCTTGGGGTCATCATATTGGATTTTATTACTTATGAAAGATGGCAACCCACTCAGGTACCTATGAATCTTCATTATCTCATCCTTGATGAAGGAGACATACTTCAACATCTCTAAGAATATCCTTTTGTATTCCTCAATAGTCATTATTCCCAGTTTAAGTCCAAATAACTCTTTCATCTTTCTGTCATAATACCTCTTGGTCAGGTATTTCTTCTCAAAATGACTCTTGAAATCAATCCAGATCACATTTTTCTCTTTGAGGTGTAGTACTTTCACTAGCTGATCCCACCACATGAATGCTTTTCCTTTAAGTTGGTATATGAAAATTTTTCCTTCTGCATGGGAAGAATAATCATGCGATTGAAAACACTTTCTCATGCCCATCAACCATGTCTCTACATCTTCATCCTTCTTGTGATCCCCATCAAACGTAGAAGGTTTGATTTTGTTCATTTCCCCTCATAGCTCATCCTCCTGGGACCTTTTATGCTATTAAATTATGAGCTTGATTTCTTATGAAGATTAATTATTTTATTTTCTTCAATACTTTGCTTCCAGCTTAATACACTTCAGCAATTTCAAATCATAATCGAATAGAAATAATTATGTAGATAAGTAAACATGCATCTCAAAAACACATATACCCTGGGGAAACCCTGTATAGGGAGGAAAACCCCAACAAACAATATTCCTTTATTGCATTAATAATGTAATATCTCTTACAAATATCCACCATGAATGTACTTCTCTCAAAGAGCTTGCCAAGATGACTTTGACCTGACAAAGACTTACAAGACCTTGCTGAAATACACCTTTGATATGTTTCCTCTTCATCACCGATGTGCTCCTCTATTACTTCACCCTCAACCTGCATATGAAAACTCTGTTTCAAAATTGATTTGCAAAACTATGTTGCGAAAATCTATTGAGGAGAGGGTTTGACCTCTTATGATACAGGCTAAAGAGGGGAAGAGGAGAAGCTCGAAATAGTAACCTGATTGCATGCATTAGTCATAACTCATCTTCATACCTTAGTTCAAACTTAGAACTAGACTTGAGATTGGTTACACCTCATCATTACACTTTAGTTCGAACTTAGAACTAGACTTGAGATTGGTTACAACTCAACATTATACTTTATTTCTAGACTCAAGACTTTAGTTGCAACTCAACATTACACATTAGTTCTAAACTCAAGACTTTAGTTGCAACTCAACATTACACTTTAGTTCTAAATAGAACTAGACTCAAGAGTTTAGTTGCAACTCAACATTACTAAAAATAGAACTAGACTCAAGACTTTAGTTTCAACTCAATATTACACTTTAGTTATAACATAGAACTAGACTCAAGACTTTAGTTACAACTCTTGACAAGGCAATTCAAAATTCTCTTCATGGTGGATAATGTTTACATGTGCCAACGCACTAGATCAATACAATTACATCATTTGCGATATTAGGAATATCGTTTGTTTCTAGCTCATAGGAATTTTACATTCAACTGAACTTTTGCTAGATACCTTGACTTTTGCTCATGGCTCACAAGGTTTAACTAGTCTCACAGAGGTTGTATGTTCCCCCTGACTTTTGCACTAGTCTGTCTATGCTCATAGAGGTTGTACCTTCCCCCTGACTTTTGCACTAGATTGTCTATGCTCACAGAGGTTGTACATTCCCCTAACTTTTGCATTAGACTCACATAGGATATCATTCATCCTGACTTTTAGTTTGACTCACAGAGGTTGTTTGTTCCCCCTGGATTTTGTCAATACCTCACAAGACTAGTTATTCTCTAAATCTCCTTGGCTAGTCTCAGGGTGGCCCATATGGCCTCTCATTGGAAAATGACTGTCGATGTTACCAAATTTAACACTCCCTCTCATTGAGGAAGTCATTCTCAGCCACACCAAGCTAGCCTCTCAGCTGCACAGACTATCTTGAGGTTGGAGGCTTGGTCAGAATATCAGCTACCTGCTCGTTCGTGGATATGTACTATAACTTTACAGTTTTTCTCTGGACCAAGTCTCAGATGTAGTGGTACCTCAAGTCAATATTTTTTGACCTGTCGTGAAATACTAGGTTCTCTGTCAATTTTATGCAACTTTGATTATCATAGTGAACCACTGTCATCTCAAGCTTGTCACCAAACAACCCAGAAACCAATTTTCTGAGCCATACTACTTCCTTGCTAGCATCACTTGTTGCAATGTACTCATCCTCTGTTGTGCTCTGTGCAACGGATCCCTACTTTCGGCTTGAACAAGAGATCATAGCGGATGATAAACTGAAGCAGTATCCAGAAGTACTCTTCTGATCCACTAGGCTTCCTGCCCAGTCAACATCCGCATATCCATGCAAAAATAAACCACCACTAGATGTATATCTCATACCATAAGTAATGGTCCCTCTGGGATATCTCAAGATGTGCTTTGCTGCCACCTAGTGTCTCTGTCTCGATTTAGTCATGAACTGACTCATTGCAATCACTGCATAGCATATATCTAGCCTAGTGTGGATCATGTACATCAATGATCCAATCCACTGCCTATACATGGTGGGATCCACCAAATATGAACCTGTATCAGAGTCATGCACCTTGTTCAAGTTGGTAACCATCGAAGTAGACATGGATTTTCAATCCATCATACCAAACCTCGTTAGTACATCCACTATGTATTTTCCTTGTGCCAGAAATATCTTTCCCTGTCTTTGCCACACTTCCAATCCTTAGAAGTAATGCATCAAGCCTAAGTCTTTCATATCGAATTATAAGGTTATCTCCCTCTTACATCGGGCTATTAGCTCTTCATTTCTTGTTAGAAAGAGATCATCAACATACAGGATTAGTATAATAGGTTGGTTACCTCTTACCTTGAAGTATAGATTTGCATCAACATCACTTTTCTGAAAGCCGAGGCTTTTAAGAAAGCCATCAAGCCTGTCATACCAAACTCTGGGAGCCTGCTTAAGACCATACAAGGCTTTCCTTATCTTGCATACATGAGTGCATTTGTTATGCAGTATAAAACCATCTGGTTGTTCCACAAACCTCGTGTTCAATATTTCCATTTAAGAATGTTGTTTTTACATCCATCTAGTGTAGTTTCCAAGAAAGTATGTAAGCTAAAGAAATAATAGCTCGAATGGAGGTATACCTGGCTACAGGAGAAAAAGTCTCTTCGTAGTCAATTCTTTCTTTCTGAGTGAAGCATCTGGCTGCAAATATTTCTTTGAACTTTTCCACACTTCCATCAACTACACGTTTGATCTTATAGATCCATTTGGAAGAAACCATTGATTTGTCTTTTGTCCTTGGCACAATGTCCCAAACATTGTTCTTTATAATAGACCTATATTCCTCAAGCATGGCATCCTTCCATACTTGTAATTTATCTTCTTCTTCAAATGAAGAAGGTTTGACATCACTAATGTTGCTCATCAGTGCAACATAGACTCCAAACCTATGAGGCCTCTTTCTTTCCCTGAAAGTTCCTTTGGGAGTAGTTATCCGTTATGCTTCCTGCACTATTTCTTTATGCCACCCTAGCTTCCTTTTGGCTGGATTTTATTCAAGAGTTATTTCTAACACTTGAATGGGTTATAGGGGCTCATTACTTGGCCCTTCATGAGGTTCCTCCCTCTAATCATCTGACTTTTCATTTTTAGAAGAGGGTGAAGTTGGTGGAACTGTTTCTGAATCCTATTGAAGCTCTCTGGATTTCTTAAATGCGACTTCCTCATGAAAAGTCACATATCTGCTTACCTCTATTTGCCTCTAACCTAGTACATAAATCCTGTAAGCTTTGGAGTTCTCACTATACCCCACAAAAACCCCTTTCTTTCTTAAGGGTTCCATCTTTGTCCTGTTTTACTTAAGGACATGAATATACACAAGACATCCAAATATCCTTAGATGCCCTACTTCATGTTTGATCCCTGAGAAGACTTCTCAAGTCTAGTTCTAAGTTAGAACTAAAGTGTAATGATGAGTTTTAAACAATGATACGAGAGATACCTAGGGAGGAGGCTTGGGTCAACAGTTCGATGACAACATGATATTCTGCCATGTTGTTGGTTGTTGGCCCTAAGCAGATACCTCCTGAACTCACCACCTCCTCAAATTGGTAAATAACCCATGCTACCGAAGCAATGTTCCGGGTATGTTGACTAGTGCCATCCACAAACCCAAAAAAGATAGGAAAGGAAGACGTCATCTGCGTATGAAAACAAATGCACAATCATGAGTGGCAATGGTAAAGACTCGAGCACGCGAAAGAAAAAGACACACCAAACTAAAATACAATAATGTACAAAGTACATATGCTAGGTGATCTAGGCGTAGTACTTTTTAAGGTAAAGCCCGTTCCAGGGCTCTTCTAGGGAAATTCCATCATGATCTACTAATTCGTAGGCACCTTTATGTAGGACATGCTTCACAATGTAAGGACCATGCAATAGAGGTTCTAACTTTCTTGTCCCCAATTTATCGTCAGCTTGGTCATAAACGAGGGCTAAGTCTCCTTCTGGAAAAGTCCGAGGGTGGACGGATTTGTCGTATTGACTCTTAATTTGTTTCTGATGTGCCTCATTAATGAGAGCGGAATCACGACATGTTTCTTCCATCTTGAATAGATACAAGAATCGTTCTTCTTCAGCAGAAGTATGGGGCAGGAGTTCTACTTTAAGTTAGAGTGATGGAATCTCACACTCGATTGGTAGAACGGCTTCAATGCCATATACCAACTGGAAAGGAGTGAATCCAGTTGAGGTTTTCACCGAAGTGCGATAAGCCCAGAGAGCAGAGAAAAGTTGTAAATGCCACGATGTCCTGTTTTCCCCTACCATGCATTGGATCATGGTTTTTAGGACTTTGTTGATGGCCTCAACTTGTCTGTTGGCCTGAGGGTAGTAAGAAGATGAGTTTTCATGGYGAAAACCCAATTTGACATGTAATTCGCTCATCATCTGGTTCTTGAAGTSTGCACCATGATCAATGACAATGGCACGTGGTACACCAAAATGAGTTATGATATGGTTGAAAAGAAATAGAACTGCAGTACGACCGTYGTTCAGGAAGGTAGGCATAGCCTCAGAACATTTGGTGAAGTAATCGATGGCGATGATTATATAACCGTGCCCCCCGGCTGAGGTAGGCTTACACTGCATGAAATTGATACCCCACTTAGAAAAGAGGTCAATGGCGATAATGGGGTGCAGCASAGTAGGGTGGGTGCATGCCTTCTTATTAAAGACTTGGCAGGGTGGGCATTTTTTGATGGCCTTGATGCAATCTTTGAAAATTGAGGGCCAAAAGTAGCTGGCACGTAGGATTTTTTGGGCTGTGGCCATCTCAGAAAGGTGACCGTCACAGGCACCAAGGTGAAAATCGTTCAAAATGAGTTCATCCTCCACGTGAACCAGACATCGTCGAAGGATGGTKTCAATACCATGACGATACAAGGTGTCACCAATGATGAGATAATGACGAGAGTGGTGACGAATGCATCGACGCTCTTCGTGAGAAATGTTGGGCTGACAACGTTGGGTTTAAAGGTAGAGGATAATGTCTCCATACCAAGTATCGGAGGTGCTGATGAGAAAGAGAGATTCATCAGGGAGAGAATCTCTAGGTTCACTGTTTTCATTGGCATGAGGGAGAGCAAATATAAGCTCTGCAAACACCAGGGATTTTTTGGTTTTGGCCTTTGTAAACTCAAGATCGAATTCTTGAAGAATAATGATCCATTTAGAATATTTACCTCCAAGTACTTGACGTGTCAAGACGTGGTACATGGGGTTGGAGTCTGTGATCACCGTGGTGGTGTGTAATAAGATGTAATGGCGGAATCTCTGGACAGTGATGATGGATTCCAGAGCCAGTTTCTCGACATGTGAATATCGAAGTTCGGGTCCAGATAGGCTCTTGCTCAGGTAATAAATCACATTTTCTTCGTCGTTAGGGTCCTCTTGAACTAAAACCATCGCAATAGTGGAAGTGGAGGTGGCCAAGTAAAGGATATAGTCCTTTGTATACTCTGGAGGGTGTAACAAGGGAGCATGGGTCAAAGCGTGCTTGAGAGCATCGAATGACCATTGGGCAGTGTCATCCCAGATGAAAGGGGTGTTTTTCTACAGTAACTGCATAAATCTTTTAGTGATCTTGGCGTAGTTGCAGATGAAACGACGAAGGAAGTTTTCTTTTCCCTACAAACTTTGGAGTTGGGTTAAATTGATAGTGGGGGTAAGGCTAGAATGGCCTTAATCTTTAAGGGATCCACCCTGATCCCATCTTTGGAGAAAATGAAACCAAGGAGTCGACCATATTTGACAACAAAAATGAATTTGTGTGGGTTCAAGCGAATACGGTAGAACCAACATCAAAGAAAAATCACTCGCAAGTGATAAATGTGATCAGATCGATTGGATGAGTGGGCGAGTAAATCATAGAGGTAAGGCTCTGCGATATGCTTGATATCGTTCAAAGCATACGATATGGCCCGCTAGAAAGTAGCACCAACATTTTTGAGGCCAAGTGGTAACTTTTTATAGGTGAAAGTTCCCCATGGGTAGATAAAGGCTATCTTATGTTGATCAGCAAGTAAGATTTCAATATGGTTATACCCAGAAAAGCCATCCATGAAAGAGAAGATTACGCTCCCTGCGCAATTATCGATGATTTGGTCAATGAAGGGCGTAGGGTAGTTGTCATTGGGAAAATCTTTGTTGAGATCTCGAGAGTCAACACAAACACGGATGGTCCCTTGTTTTTTGGAAACCAAAACGAGGTTGGAAACCCATTCTATCAAAGGGATGGGATAGATAAAGCCAGATTTTAGAAGTTTTTCAACTTCTGCCTTTCTAGCTGCGATTTTCTTGGGATGAACTGGGCAAAGCTTTTGTCGAATAGGTTTCGCGTCAGGATAAGTATTGATTTCATGCACGATGATTGAAGGGTCGATTCCTGGCATTTCCTCATAGCTCAAAGCAAAGACATCGCAGAATTCTTTAAACAAAGTGGTGTAAGAGACCACTTCATTGGGTGTGCAATTAGGGCCAAGATTAATGTTTTCCACCAAACCTTCTTGATCAAAATATCAATAACGATCATAGTAGAGATGTTACCCATATTCCCCTCAGAGAGAGTATCTTGTGTGAGGATAGGAGATTGTGGAGCATCGGTAATATCAGGAGGGAAGGCAGAGCGTATGTCTTGGTGAATTTCTTCCAAAGGTGGAAGAAAAGAGGATCGATGATGGTTATCATCCCAAGGCAGATCGTCAATGCTAAGCATTTCCATAATAGATTCGTCAGAAGGAAAAATTTGGGAAATGTAATCAATGGTGGATGATATTGAACCCAACCATGAGGGCATCGAGTAGGCATCCGGTCCCAATAAATGTGAATTGTTCGAAAAGGGAGAGGCATATTGAATAGCTACGTATGTGGCCTAGGCTGGGCTAAGTGGCATAGTGTCACCGAGCACATCGAATTCCAGAGGACTAGTACAATCCAAGGGTCTGATGATTCCAAGGATTGATAAGGCATAGTCGAGATCATATTGACAGCGGAAATATGATGCACGGTAGGTGGAAGTGGTGTAGGGAAAGTACCCATAAGGCTAGAATATTTCAATAAGCCAACACCAACGCTTTCATACTTAACTGGGTGGTCTCCCAAAAAGGGAATGTTGTTGGTAGCAGGGATGCAAGCGTTGGGTGTACAAAAATTAAGCTGATTGACGGTAACAATTTTACCTTGATGGGGGAATTGTACATATCGAAACACTGACGAGGCAATGGAAGTCATAGCGTAGAACCAACTTATTCTGAGTAGTAGGTTGTAATCGAGGGGAGCATCGACCACCTCGACATCAACGGTAACATTTTTGCCACCTAACTGAACGACTAAGGATTGTAATAATCCATGAGGATGAAAACCTCGTCCATCGAAAGTGCGTAACATCGTAGAGGATTTGTTAAGGGCAGGTGATTTTAAGCCTTTCCAACAAGCTAAGAACATGACACAAGTAGAGGCTCCCCCATCTAAGATAGTTTGGTGGATTTGTTGATTGTGAACAACAACATCAATTTGAAAAGCTAACTGGTGGGAGAGTCGTGGTTGATGATCATCCAGATTAAACATGAGGTTATTTGATGACTCGAGATCGAAAGCATCGATAGTAGCTAAGAGCATTCTACACTGGCTGGGACAGTGTTGTAGAACTTCCAAGGTGGACATAGCACACGGTGCTTGGTTCAAATCTTCTACAATGTTGTAGTTTTGGGCWGCCCATGAATTAGGATTGAAGGTAGATTTCCAKATGGTGCTCTTAAGAGGGCGTCAGATGGAGTCAAATGAAGGTTTCTCAATCWGAAACAGCTCGGATGGAGGGCTAACAGTCGGAGGGTTAACAGAGGATGGTAACGGGTCTGGTGAAGGACTGTTAGTAGTATTCGGCTTATCAGGTTTAACTGGCATGTCATATGTTGCAGAGTGAGCGGTTAGATTAACCCCATTAAACATATAAATGTGGKCACTTTTTGAGGCCTCATCATGGGTTTGGTTGGAACTGCCCCCTGTGGTGGGGGTTTGAGCAACCCAAGATTGTTGCTGTGGAAAAGGCTGAGTAAGCACAGTGGGTTGTGAATTTCCCTTGAAAATCTTGGCCACTTCATTGCAATTTCGACAGTCTCGAGTGTAGTGATCATCACCATAAATGAGACATGGGAATTTTGGTTTTCGTTGTTGTTGTTTTCCGGTAGCAGGGGTTTGCGGTTGATTTTTTGGTTGTTCGTTGTTATTGTTTTTCTTTGGTTTATTTCTTGCTTTCTTCTAGCCCCCAGGTTGTTGTGAAGGGGTCGATTGGACCACATTCACCTCAGAGACATGAGTTTGAGGAGGGGTAGAAGAGGGTGCAGTCGGGCTGGGGGAAGCTGTCAAAGCGGGCCGCTGAATCGTTCCAGTCGACTGGGTAGTAGATTGGGTTTTGACGGAGCCAATAACTCCATTCGTGTGGGAAGTA
The DNA here is from genome assembly GCA_032191745.1 of Picea mariana. Classification (NCBI taxonomy): domain Eukaryota; kingdom Viridiplantae; phylum Streptophyta; class Pinopsida; order Pinales; family Pinaceae; genus Picea; species Picea mariana. The sequence continues at coordinate 34,681 of JASDQU010243480.1, read as the reverse complement.
GACAACGGTTTGGATGGATCATTAGTGGCATGGGTAGCATTCAGCATCAACTTGTACATAGTACCGGATTGTGAATAGACTAAGTCTAAGTACTGAGCTTGGGCAATATCTTCTTCCTCAGTAACTACACCACCCATGGCAACATCACAAGAAATCTGGGGTAACAATGATTTAGTGAACCATTCTGCTAACAATTGGTCAGGAATGACTGCTTTGATTAGCCTTCATCATTGTCTCCATTCATGAATATTATCGGAGATATGCACGAACATTGTCTGACAAAGGGAGGTTAATAGTTCAGTACCCGTCTCATACCGAATGGGTAGTTGGAAGTGTGTGAGAAAGGACATGGCGAGGGAGTTGAAATCGTGAAAAGATGCACGTGGTAATTCAATATACCATTTCGCTGCGAAACCCATAAGCGTTCGTTGGAAAAGATGCAAACATATAGAATCATTCATGAGGGAGTTGGATGAACACCACAAATGGAAAGTCATCACGTGGTTGTTTGTGTCTTCTCCAGACTTTCCATTGAATTTTGGGATATCAGAAGAAAGTTTAGCTGGAATAGCTTGCCAAATCGGAGAATGATAAATAGGATCATTCGTTAACTAAGACAAGTCTGGGAGGTCTAGGGTAGCCAGAAAAGGTAGTTGTCGGTTAACCTGTGGGTAATGCTGGTGCGGCATGGGGACACCAGTAGTGCCAATCACTAGGTTATGTGGATAATTGTAACTAGTGGGCCCTCTTGTATGACGTTGGTGTTGGCCAGGGTACACAGTATTTGAAGTGTTTTGAGAAGCATGTGTGAGAGGAGGATAACCAGATGGGTTTTGAGGGTTATAGGTTGAGTTTGAAATTTGTCCATAAGGAGGTTGTTGCAGAGTCTGAGAATTGTGTCCTGCCGAGAAATGTGGGTTTCTTGGAAAAGGGACATTCCACGAATTGGGTGTGGTGGAAACATTTTGTCCATGTGGTTGATGGTAGACTCCGGATTGAGGCTACTCCCCAGCGTGAGGGTGTCCCCCAAATGGAATTTGTCCTTCGGTGGGAGGATGCCCCCCAACTTGAGGGAGAGTTCCTGGAATTTGAGAACCAGACGTAAATGACTGACCAGTGCTGCTGAGCAGATTAGGACCACCAAGACTGATCCCTCCGTGTTGTTGGATATGTATGGAACCTCTCAGCATAACTTGGGTAGTAGTGGCAGTGAAAGCATTCAGTACTCTGTACCCAAAAGAGAGTGATGATGTAGGTCTTGGTGTTACAGGTGTGCCAATCACAGCTTGGTTAACCACCGCTTTACCAGCGGGAACAGTCGGAATGTTCAGGACTATTATAGAATGGGTCGTCTAGAGGGGAAGAGTATACCTTGGGCCAATGGACAGTATGTTCGGACCAATGGGAAGTGTTGCTGTAAAAGTGGTGGTACTAGTAAAATGGTTTAGGGGTACGGTGTAGGAAATGGGTGCGTCGGCACCCATCCCTATTCCATAAAGATCTCGCACCATGCGCAGTGGACTTTGAACAATGTCTGCGGTCCAAAAAGAGTCATCAGCTAAAGGGTTTTGATGAGACCCAGTCAGGATATCAGAAGGATTGACGACGACAAATTCACCAACAGAATTTAGTTGGAGGACACGTCCTTCATATCCCTCCGGAATGCGGAAAGCTTCCAGAGACTCCGAAACAATTAAAAAATTTTCTAAAGGAGTGGGAACTTCTTCCTGGGGAGTTGTAGTGTCTTGAACCTCACTCTGTTGAGGAGATTCCTCTGTAGAACGAGGGGATAAAGGGGTGTTTCCTTCCATATTTTCTGGAGGAAGTTCCTGGAGCACAGAAACATCGAACAAATATCATGACATATTTCAAAACCCAAGTCAGGCATACCTATGATTGGGTGATCAAGACTTTCAAGATATGGCCACCATAAAATACACTGTTGATCCATAATTGTATTGATAAGAAGGTATATCCACCGAAGATACAATGTGGATCTATACTCTGATGACTCAGACTGATCGTAGCCACGAAGAATAGATAGTGGATCTACAAGATGACAAGACATAGCCACGACCAATACAAAGTGGATCTATGTAACAGTGTATGTGTTATTTGTCCAATAGAAACTCCTTCGCAACCTGGGCAAAGCATATATCAAAGTGATCACTCAACCTAGGGTCTTCTTACCAATCCCAAGATGGTACGAATTTAACCATGTGAATAGATGTCCTAATGTTGAACATGGAAGAAACCACTTGATTACCGGTCAATGATGTAAAACGTTAACAAGCACGAGGGACATCACCATTAATGTCAATGACTCCCAAGGTAATCTAGTACATTCCAACGAATGTGAATGGGTGAGCTAGAGTCGAACATCCGTGGAATCATCCGATCAGAGGTCAATGATGTAAACCTACTGTCGAATGTGAGGAGGCCTGCCATTGAGGTATGCAGGTCCCAAAGTACTAACTGGTTTCTAAGCCTGATTCCCAGATAATGTGTTGAATTCGACAGAAACAGACTCATCGAGGGAGGGCCTTGATGTATCCCCCATCAACGAAATGAAACAGACATAGAGATGTAATTGGTAGATCAAATGGACATGGATTGACACAGGTTTTCAGGAAAGATATTTGGGACGGTTGACTCTCGAGGCAGATACTTCCCTTGAACACTAAGGCAGAAAAACAAAACATGACATGGACCAAAACTATGTAGTGGATACTGTGACTTGCGTCGGGCGACCCAAAGGAGTGAAAGTAACTCAAAGGATTGGCTCAGTGTAGAGGTTCAGTGGATTATGATGCGTGCAAATGACAAAGTGTCGTGTTCAAGGACGACTCTGAGAATTGTTGGATAATGTTCTCAAGAGACTGCTTGGCTTGCTCCTTTCAATTTTTTCCCCCATCCAGATAGATGAGTACCTCTTTTTGATTTAATGAGCTCGAGGAGGATAACACATGCTCGATATAACTCAGCTTCGATAAGTTCCTCTTCCTTTATTTAACGAACCAGAAGAAGCAAGGGATCGGTCCCATATGGGCCTGTCAATGTGTGTTTTAACGAGTCCAAAGACAGAAAACTCAAAGTTTTTTCAGAATTATAGAGTTTGGAAAAGCACTTAAAAGAGAAATCTCTCAGTTCCTTTTTTGTACAGTAGTCTAACGAGACCGAAAAAGAGATAAACTATCGCTCTAAAGACACCCTTTCTGACCTTTTAACGAGTGTGAAAGGAAGTAAGGTCACTCGACAATCTTTTCATATTTAGAGAGATTGAAAAGGGTTTAAAGATGACTCCAGGGGGGTTCCTTTTTCATGTGTGTATCCGTACGGGTCCGAAAAAGAGATAAAAGTTTACCCGGTTGCGTTCTCATATTTTCGAGCTTGAGAATGAACTAAGACTATGCTCATAAGTGCGACAAGGTAAATAATTCATCAGAACTGCCAGGAAACCTGCGATGCCAAAACTACAAACGAGGAGTTTAGTGAAGCCATTGTATTGTTAGAGAAACCCATAAATGACTATATCTTATAAAAAATGGAAATTTATAAATGACAATACAATGAAAATTTCATTTACCATTTCATTTTGCACAAGGATTTTGGAGTAGTGGAGATTCTCATTTTGAAGTGGGTCTTGTTTTGCTCGCTGCCGGAGCTATGGTTGACCATTTCTCTTGTCGTTCGGACCAGGTAGATCTTCATCTCTCCTTTCAATTACATGGTTTAATATTCATTTTCATAACATCATTTAATTTAAAATATGAATCCCTAAGTTGCCCCAAACAGAACCAAATCAGCCTCTTTTAAAAACGATGGAAAAAGGGGATTCTTTTTGCAAAAATGTTCTAGAAGGGGATGTCCAAGATGCCAACACCTCAATAGCTAATTGGATGGGTTGGTTTCGGTAAACAACCCATGAAAAAATTCCCACATATGCCCACGCAGCCATAAAGAAATCATTTGCATCTAAAAACGTTTCGTTGTTATATGATGAATATTGAATGGCTAAGAGAGGGCGTGGTGATTGTAAAAGAGGGTGTGGTCACTTTAAATGATGTGGGCATTATTTTTCATGTTTTTGGATTTCTTTTGAAAATTGCCGAAATGCCAAAACGTTGAAATAATGAATTTCTTTATTCGTTTTGTTTTGTAGGTGATTTCGGTGACCATGATCGAGTGGAAAGAACGAGAACATGAGATTGATGACTTAGCTGCCTTACGGAGTCCTCGTACGTGGGCCACATTGCGAGCTTGTGGCTTACTCAAATTATTCATGTTGCAAAAAATGAAGAAGGAGATTTTGTTTCTTGAGCATATGATCAGCCTATGGGATGTTGCTAAACAAGGATTCTGGATTGGCACACAACTTCTAACCATCGAGTTAGAAGACGTATATTTCTTGACTGGCCTCTCGAAAAGAGGGGTTCCAAAATCTTTTTCTGGGCAGAGGGCGCTACCTGAGCAAGTGGACGTGTATCTAGCACGTCACTGTGTCCCAGGAGCAAGGCTGGTAGGGGGTAAAATCCTTATCAAGGATATCCAAGAGCTACCCCTCCGGTCTATACTGTTTGCCATCACGAGCATTATGGGCAGTACTAGCGCGCATCTGGTATCAAGATCGCAGGTGGCTTATGGTGTCTAATGTTTGGAACCAACACTATTAAACTGGAGTGCAGGGTTCCTTTGAAATGTCAAAGAACAGGTTTCATGGTGCGAGATGGGACAAAAACAGTTTGGTTATGGCTCTTTTCTGGTCTCATTTTTCCTGGAGTGCATCCCCCAGATGCAGCCTCAGATATCACTGGCGATGCGACCAGTGGACGAACCAAGGATGGAGAGGTGGACTAGTCTATCTCTGAGGCTAGTAGAAGAGTCAGAGTTCCATTTCACTGGCGATTTCTTTGCCTAGATGATACGGTAGTATCTCTGGATAGAAGACTTCCTGTATGCCGAGGTAGATTTCCATGAGAGCATGGATTTGATTTTACCCGCGGGGGAAGACTGGGACATGTCAGGTAAGAGACTGAGCCATACCTTGTCTATTTTTTGTTTTTAAATTTTTGATGTATATATATTTTTTTGGGTATGTAGAAGAGTTTTTAACAGATGTATTGTTTTCAACATGCAGACAAGGGAGCAGTGCACCCGGCTGATATACTGATACCAAAACGTCGTGGGGGCGTTCTGGTTGCAGCAAATCTGGTAGTACCAGTGATAGGTCTCTGGGAGGTTGAAAGAAACCTCCAAGGCCTCACGATGGGCATTCCTCCTCTACGGAGGGGAGAAGTGCCTTTACATCTGTAGAGGCACACTGTGGGAGTACCATAGAATGTCAATTCTCTGTTGAGACGTGTAGTGCGTGCAGTGATATGTTACTCGCAACACAACGTAGTGTAGGGAGATTAGAGTCTCTTCGGTGATCGTATTTTGTATGCCTTGTCAGGTGATGTTGTAGGGGTTTAAAGACCCGACATTTTGCTCTTCTACATACTTTTTTGATGTAATCAAAACATTTCAGTCACGCCATATATATATATATATACAGTTTCAAGTTTTTATAGTGCCAATGATTTATACATGATGATGTCTGTGATGTGTTTTTAATTTACATGCAATGTGCAATTTTGCTTTCCTTAAATATTATATGTGTGCGAGATACCGATCCATGATGTAATTAGCTAATGAATCGGAAACACTATTAAGTTCTCTTGGAATGTGTCTATATTCAATGTAATCGAACATTCATTCAAGACGATGAACTTGTAGGTGGAGACATAGCAGGATAGGACTATGGATAGCGTAGATACGGTTGAGTTGATAGACCACGAGTTGGGAGTCTAAGTAAACAATGATATGAGAGATACCTAGGGAGGAGGCTTGGGTCAATAGTTCGATGACAGCATGATATTCTGCCATGTTGTTGGTTGCTGGTCCTAAGCAGATACCTCCTGAACTCACCACCTCGTCAAATTGGTAAATAACCCATGTTGCCGAAGTAATGTTCTGGGTATGTCGACTAGCGCCATCCGCAAATCCAAAAAAGATAGGAAAGGAAGACGTCATCTTCGTATGAAAACACAAGCACAGTCATGAGTGGCAACGGTAAAGACTCAAGCACGTGAAAGAAAAAGACACACCAAACTAAAATACAATAATGTACAAAGTATAGATGCTAGGTGATATAGGCATAGTACTTTTTAAGGTAAAGCCCGTTCCGGGGCTCTCCTAGGAAAATTCCATCATTATCTACTAATTCATAGGCACCTTTATGTAGGACATGCTTCACGATGTAAGGACCGTGCCATAGAGGTTCTAACTTTCCTATCCCCAATTTATCGTGAGCTTGGTTATAAACAAGGACTAAGTCTCCTTCTGCAAAAGTCTGAGGGTGGACGGATTTGTCGTATTAACTCTTAATTTCTTTCTGATGTGCCTCATTATCGAGAGAAGCATCACGACGTGTTTCGTCCAGCTTGGATAGATACAAGAATCGTTCTTCTTCAGTAGAAGTATGGGGCAGGAGTTCTACTTTAAGTTAGAGTAATGGAATCTCACACTCGATTGGTAGAACGAATTCAATGCCATATACCAGCTAGAAAGGAGTGAATCCAGTTGAGGTTTTCACCAAAGTGCAATAAGCCTAGAGAGTGGAGAAAAGTTGTAAATGCCACAATTTCTTGTTTGCCCCTACCATGCGTTGGATCATGGTTTTTAGGACTTTGTTGATTGCCTCAACTTGTCCGTTGGCCTGGGGGTGGTAAGGGGATGAGTTTTCATGGAAAAACCCCAATTTGATATGGAATTCGCTCATCATATGATTCTTGAAGTGTGCACTATGATCAATGATAATGGCACGTGGTACACCAAAATGAGTTATGATATGGTTGAAAAGAAACAGAGCTGCAGTACGACCATCGTTCAGGAAGGTAGGCATAGCCTCATCCCATTTGGTGAAGTAATCAATGGCGACGATTATATAACCGTGCCCCCTGGCTGAGGTAGGCTTACACTGCATGAAATCGATACCCCACTTAGCAAAGGGGTCGATGGCGATAATGGGGTGCATCGCAGTAGGGTGGGTGCATGCCTTCTTGTTAAAGACTTGGCAGGGTGGGAATTTTTTGATGGCCTCGATGCAATCTTTGAAAATTGAGGGCCAAAAGTAGTCGACACGTACGATTTTTTGGGCTGTGGCCATCCCGGAAAGGCAACCTCCACAGGCACCAAGGTGACAATCGTTCAAAATGCATTCATCCTCCTCGTGAACCAGACATCGTTGAAGGATGGTGTCAATACCACGAYGATACAAGGTGTCGCCAATGATGAGATAACRACGATAGTGGTGACGAATGCATCGACGCTCTTCGCGAGAAATGTTGGGCTGAAAACGTTGGGTTTGAAGGTAGAGGAGAATGTCTCCATACCAAGGATTGGAGGTGCTGATGAGGAAGAGAGATTCATTGGGGAGAGAATCTCTAGGTTCAATGTTTTCATCRGCAYGAGGGAGAGCACAGATAATCTCTGCAAACACCAGGGATTTTTTGGCTTTGGCCTTCGTAAACTCAAGATTGAATTCTTGAAGAATAACGATCAATTTAGAATATTTGCCCCCAAGTACTTAACGTGTCAAGACGTGGTACATGGGGTTGGAGTCTGCGATCACCGTGGTGGTGCATAATAAGATGTAATGGCAGAATCTCTGGACAGCGATGATGGCTTCCAGAGCCAGTTTCTTGACATGTGAATATCGGAGTTCGGGTCCAGATAGGCTCTTTCTTAGGTAATAAATCACATGTTCTTCGTCGTTGGAGTCCTCTTGAACTAAAACCATCTCAATAGTGGAAGTGGAGGCAGCCAAGTAAAGGATATAGTCCTTTGTATACTCCAGAGGGTGTAACAAGGGAGCGTGGGTCAAAGCGTGCTTGAGAGCATCGAACGACCATTGGGTAGTGTCATCCCAAATGAAAGGGGTGTTTTTCTACAGTAACTGCATAAATCCTTTAGTGATCTTGGCGTAGTTGCAGATGAAACGGTGAAGGAAGTTTGCTTTGCCTTGCAAGCTTTGGAGTTGGGTTAAATTGGTAGGTGGGGGTAAGGCTAGAATGGACTTAATCTTTAAGGGATCCACCCTGATCCCATCTTTGGAGACAATGAAACTGAGGAGTCGACCAGATTCGACAACAAAAATGAATTTTTGTGGGTTCAAGCGAATACGGTAGAACCAACATCGAAGAAAAATCGCCCGCAAGTGATCAATGTGATCGGATTGATTGGATGAGTGGGTGGGTAAATCATAGAGGTAAGGCTCTACGATATGCTTGATATCGTCGAAAGCGTACGACATGGCCCGCTAGAAAGTAGCACCAACATTTTTGAGGCCAAATGGTAACTTTTGATAGGCGAAATTTCCCCAGGGGAATATAAAGGCTATCTTATGTTGATCAGAAAGTAATATTTCAATATGGTTATACCCAGAAAAGCCATCCATGAAAGAGAATATTACACTCTGTGTGCAATTATCGATGATTTGGTCGATGAAGGGCATAGGGTAGTTGTCCTTGGGACAAGATTTGTTGAGATCTCGATAGTCAACACAAACACGGATGGTCCCTTGTTTTTTGGCAACCGGAACGAGGTTGGAGACCCATTATATCAAAGGGATGGGATAGATAAAGCTAGATTTTAGAAGTTTTTCAACTTCTGCCTTTATAGCTGCAATTTTCTTGGGATGAACTGGGCAAAGCTTTTGTCGAATAGGTTTCGCATCAGCATAAGTCTTGATTTCATGCGTGATGATTGAAGGGTCGATTCCTGGCATTTCGTCGTAGCTCCAAGCAAAGACATCGCAAAATTCTTTAAACAAAGCAGTGTAAGAGACCACTTCCTCAGGTGTGCAATTAGCACCAAGATTAATGTTTTCCACGACACCTTCTTTGATCAAAATATCAATAACGATCATAGTAGAGATGTTAGCCATATTCCCCTCAGAGAGAGTATCTTGTGTGAGGATAGGATATTGGAGAGCATCGGTAACATCAGGAGGGAAGGCAGAGCGTATGTCTTGGTGAATTTCTTCCAAAGGCAGAAGAAAAGAGGATCAATGATGGTTATCATCCCAAGGCATATCGTCAATGCTAAGCATTTCCATAATAGATTCGTCGGAAGGAAAAATTTGGGAAATATAATCAACGACAGACGATAGGGAATCCAACCATGAGGGTATTGAGTAGGCATCCCGTGCCAATAAATGTGGATTGTTGGAAGAGGGAGAGGCAGATTGAATAGCTATGTATGCAGCCTAGGTTGGGCTAAGTGGCATAGTGTCACCAAGCACATGAAATTCTAGAGGACTAGGTACAATCCAAGGGTCAGATGATTCCAAGGATTGATAAGGCATAGTCAAGATCATATTGATGGCGGAAATATGATGCACGGTAGGTGGAAGTGGTGTAGGGAAAGTACCCATAAGGCTAGAATATTTCAATAAGCCAACACTAGCGCTTTCATACATAACTGGGTGGTCTCCCAAAAAGGGAATGTTGTTGGTGGCAGGGATGCGAGCATTGGGTGTACAGAAATCAAGCTGATTGACAGTGACAATTTTACCTTGATGGGGGAATTGTACACATCGAAACACTGAAGAGGCAATGGTAGTCATAGTGTAGAACCAACTTCTTCCCAGTAGTAGGTTGTAATCGAGGGGAGCATCGACCACCTCAACATCAATGGTAACAGTTTTGCCGCCTAACTGAACGGCTAAGGATTGTAATAATACATGAGGATGAAAAACTCTTCCATCGAAAGCGCGTAACATCGTAGAGGATTTGTTAAGGGTAGGTGATTTTAAGCCTTTCCAATAAGCTAAGGACATGACACAAGTAGAGGCTCCCTCATCTAAGATAGTTCGGTGGATTTGTTGATTGTGAACAACAACATCAATTTGAAAAGCTAACTGGTGGGAGAGTCATGGTTGATGATCATCCATATTAAACATGAGGTTATTTGATGACTCTGGATTGAAAGCGTCGATAGCATCTTAGAGCTTTCTACGCTGGCTGGGACAGTGTTGTAGAACTTCCAAGGTGGACATAGCACATGGTGCTTGGGCCAAATCTTCTACAATGTTGTAGTTTTGGGCAGCCCGTGAATTAGGATTGAAGGTAGATTTTCAGATGGTGCTCTTAGGAGGGCATAAGATAGAGTCAAATGAAGGTTTCTCAATCTGAAGAAGCCCAGATGGAGAGCTAACAGCCAGAGGGTTAACAGAGGATGGTAACGGGTCTGGTGAAGGACCATTAGTAGTCTTCGTCTTATCAGGTTTAACTGGCATGTCATATGTTGTAGAGTGAGTGGTTAGATTAACCCCGTTAAACATACAAATGTGGGCACTTGTCGAGGCCTCATCATGGGGTTGGTTGGAACTGCCCCCTGTGGTGGGGGTTTGAGTAACCCAAGATTGCTACTGTGGAAAAGGCTGAGTAAGCATAGCGGGTTGTGAATTTCCCTTGAAAATCTTGGCCACTTCATTGCGATGTCGATAGTATTGGGTGTAGTGATCATCACCACAAATGAGACATGGGAATTGTGGTTTCGTTGTGGTTGTTTTTCGGCAGCAGGGGTTTGCAGTTGATTTTTTGGTTGTTCGTTGTTATTGTTTTTCTTTGGTTTATTTCTCCCTTTCTTTTTTCCCCTAGGTTGTTGTGAAGGGGTCGATTGGACCGTATTCACCTCAGAGGCCTRAGTTTGAGGGGGGGTATAAGAGGGTGCAGTTGGGCTGGGGGCAACYGTCGAAGTGGGCCACTGAATCGTTCCAGTCGACTGGGTATTAGATTGGGTTTTGACGGAGCCAATAACTCCATCTGCGTGGGTAGTAGACGATGGTTTGGATGGATCGTTAGTGGCATGGGTAGCATTCGGTATCAACTCGTACAGAGTACCGGATTGTGAATAGACTATGTCTAAGTACTGAGCTCGGGCAATATCTTCTTCCTTAGTAACTACACCACCCGTGGCAACATCATGAGCAATCTGGGGTAACAATGATTTAGTGAACTATTCCGCTAACAATTGGTCAGGAATGACTGCTTTGATTAGCCTTCGTCATCGTCTCCATTCATGAATATTATCAGAGATATGTACAGACATTGTCTGACAAAGGGAGGTTAATAGTTCAGTACTCGTCTCATACCGAATGGGTAGTTGGAAGTGTGTGAGAAAGGACATGGCGAGGGAGTTGAAATCGTGAAAAGATGCATGTGGTAATTCAATATACCATTTCGCTGCGGAACCCATAAGCGTTCATTGGAAAAGATGCAAACGTATAGAATCATCCATGAGGGAGTTGGATGAACACCACAAATGGAAAGTCATCAAATGGTTGTTTGTGTCTTCTCCGGACTTTTAGTCAAATTTCGGGATATCAGAAGGAAGTTTAGCCGAAATAGCTGGCCAAATCGGAGAATGATAAATAGGATCATTCATTAACCAAGACAAGTTTGGGAGGTCGAGGGTAGCCAGAAAAGGTAGTTGTCGGTTATCCTGTGGGTAATGCTAGTGCGGCATGGGGACACCAGTAGGGACAATCACTGGGTTATGTGGATAATTGTAACTAGTGGGCCCTCTTGTATGAGGTTGGTGTTGGCCAGGGTACACAGGATTTGAATTTTTTTGAGAAGCATGTGTGAGCGGAGGATAACCAGATGGGTTTTGAGGGTTATAGGTTGGGTTCGGCATTTGTCCATAAGGAAGTTGTTGCAGAGTCTGAGAATTGTGTCCTGCCGAGAACTATGGGTTTCCTGGAAAAGGGACGTTCCACGGATTGGGTGTGGCGGACACATTTTGTCCATGTGGTTGATGGTAGACTCTGGATTGAGGCTCCCGGCCAGCGTGAGGGTGTCCCCCAAATGGAATTTGTCCTCCGGTGGGAGGATGCCCCCCAACTTGAGGGAGAGTTCCTGGAATTTGAGAACCAGACGTAAATGACTGACCAGTGCTACTGAGAGGATTAGGACCACCAAGACTGATCCCTCTGGGTTGTTGGATAGGTATGGAACCTCCCGGCATAACTTGGGTAGTAGTGGCTTGGGTAGTAGTGGCAGTGAAAGCATTCAGTGCTCTGTACCCAAAAGGGAGTGATGATGTAGGTCTTGGTGTTACAAGTGTGCCAATCGCAGCTTGGTTAACCACCGCTTTACCAGCGGGAATAGTTGAAATGTGCATGACTATTGTTGAATGGGCTGTCTGGAGGGGAAGAGTAGACCTTGGGCCAATGGACGGTATGTTTGGACCAACGGGTGGTGTGGCTGTAAAAGTGGTGGTACCAGTAAAATGGTTTAGGGGTACGGTGTAGAAAATGGGTGCGTCGGCACCCATCCCTATTCCATAAAGATCTCGCACCATGCGTGGTGGACTTCGAATAATGTCTGCGGTCCAAAAAGGGTCATCGGATATGTTGGTTGTGGAGCCTGATTATCTTTCTGATGCAGAGGTCCTTGCTTTCAGTCGTGTTTATACCCCATGAAGTATTTACACCCCAAAAGTATGTACACTCTTCCACGCGGGGGAGTGCAGAGGGGGGGTACCCCCTCTGCGGGGTCTGGGGGGAATATCCCCCCGGCTGGGGGGTCTGGGGGCAAGCGAGCCCCCAGCGGGGGCTCGGGGGCGAAGCCCCCGAAGCAAATATTTCCGTATAAAAGTATATTGTAATTTCATTGTAAATCTGGACCGTTCATTATAAGGTCGCAGATCTAACGGTAGAGATTATGTTAGGGTTTTTTCCCTAGAAGGCAACCCTCTTTTATGAGGGAAATGTATTGCAGCTATGTACGAGGGTGAATATTGTATTCTGAGAGAGGAGATTGTGAGAGAAAGAAGAGGAAGTTACATCGAGTTTTGTTGTAGGTTGTATCTCTTCATTTGCTGGATAATAATAAAGGAAGGACCTGGCAATTTCTCTGGTGGACGTAGCCCACACTGGGTGAACCACGTAAATCTCTGTCTCTCTTGTATTGTGTGTCTTCTGTGTTTTTGTTTCTGCATTTGTTTTATTTTATTGCTCCGCAGTCCTATTTTTCTAACAACTGGTATCAGAGCGTAAGGTAACTCGCAGGAAAAGAGGGTTCCTGGTTCGAGTGGGAGCAATGTCGGAAGATGGAAAGTTTAGGGTCGAGAAATTTAACGGCCTAAACTACTAGTTATGGAAGATGCAGATGGAAGACTATTTATATCAGAAGGATCTATTCCTACCATTGAGTGGAGTAGCAAAGAATCCAGCGGCCATGAAGGACGAAGAATGGGAGATTCTTGACAGAAAGGCGCTAGGAACGATACGGCTGAGCCTGGCAGCGTCAGTGGCTTTCAATATTTCGAAAGAAAAGACAACGAAGGATTTGATGGATGCATTAGCCAAATTGTATGAAAAACCATCGACGTCAAATAAGGTATTTCTAATGAAGAGATTATT
>JASDQU010243480.1:0-19761 GCA_032191745.1 Picea mariana | reverse complement strand
GTGGAGTTGTTGAGATCAGTCTCCAAGTGGGAGATTGTTGGTTGTGGAGCCTGATTATCTTCCTGATGCAGAGGTCCTTGCTTTCAGTCGTGTTTATACCCCATGAAGTATTTACACCCCAGAAGTATGTACACTCTTCCACGCGGGGGAGTGCAGAGGGGGGGTACCCCCTCTGTGGGGTCCGGGGGGCCTATCCCCCCGGCTGGGGGGTCTGGGGGCAAGCGGGCTCCTAGCGGGGGTTCGGGGGCAGCGTCCCCCGATGGGGGTTGGGGAGAAACCCCCAAAGAAAAAATTGCCGTATAAAAGTATATTGTAATTTCATTGTAAATCTGGACCGTTCATTATGAGGTCGCAGATCTAATGGTAGAGATTATGTTAGGGTTTTTTCCCTAGAAGGAAACGCTCTTTTATGAGGGAAATGTATTGCGGCTATGTACGAGGGTGAATATTGTATTCTGAGAGAGGAGACTATGAGAGAAAGAAGAGGAAGTTACAGCGGGTTTTGTTGTAGGTTGTATCTCTTCATTTGCTGGATAATAATAAAGGAAGGACCTGGCAATTTCTCTGGTGGACGTAGCCCACACTGGGTGAACCACGTAAATCTGTGTTTCTCTTGTATTGTGTGTCTTCTGTGTTTTTGTTTCTGCATTTGTTTTATTTTATTGCTCCGCGGTCCTGTTTTTCTAACAGGATAAAGGGTTTTGATGAGACCCAGTCAGGATATCAGAAGGATTGACGACGACAAATTCACCAGTGGAATTTAGTTGGAGGACACGTCGTTCATATCCCTCTAGAATGCATAAAGCTTCCGGAGACTCCGAAACAATTCGAAAATTCTGTAAAGGAGTGGGAACTTCTTCCTGGGGAGTTGTAGTGTCTTGAAGCTCACTCTGTTGAGGAGATTCCTCCGTAGAACAAGGGGGTAAAGGGGTGTTTCATTCCATATTTTCTGTAGGAAGTCCTTGTAGCCTCCGCGAATGGCATGGAGGGTCGATGTTGGCGATAAAGAGTCGGCAAAAGAGATATATGGCCAACTACCGAAAAGAAACAGCATACGCTAATAAAATCTAAGAATCACAACCAAGCAAACATGACCCTCTCTCGATGACCGTACTAGTTGGTGATGAAATCCAACATCGTGTGATCAAGTCCAAAAGGGGCGGGGATAGGGTGGAACAGTTACAATGGTGACCTGCTTAAAAGACTTACGCCTTGGTGCAAGATTCCATCCAGTAATTGTGGATTTACCCTCCAAGGAGCCCGAGTGAGTTTGACCAATGTCTGCTCCAGGTACAATGAGACTTCCCTTCACTGTCACCTTGTGTAAGACCCTAAAGATTATGGCCACTAAGGTTACCAATTCAAAGTCATCCCCTGGGCGGGAACAATCGACAGTCCGATCCGAACATATGGGCAGGGTATCGAGCCCGAAATCAACTAAAAGGCTTCCACGCAGTAATTGTGGATTTACCTTTAAGCGATCCCCATAATACGATCTAACCACCACAATCAGTTAAACCATGGAGGGATAATCTCTGTAACTCACCCGAATGCAACCTCGTGCGTAACCCCTGTGTGAGAGGGGGATCCCACGCAAAATTATACGATAATTGGTTTTGACTCTCCCTAACTCAGGATGCTATTGTTTGTTTCAGAAAATTTGGAGATTTATGCTCATAGCCTAATCCAAAGTACTAAGCCTAATCTACTATTGGTGGAGGATCCTAGAAAAGAAAAATTCTAGATAATTTTTAATTAGCATTCAATTTATAGCTGTTCTTTACTCAAAAGGGGTGCATGGAAGTGAAATGAATGGAATTATGAATCAGTCCCAAAAATGCATCAAAGMTGATAAGCAGTCATTTATTTTTGATGAACATCTATCTAAGGGAGAGAGAGAGAGTTMTTTTCACTAACAAGAACTAATAAGGAATGTCCTCAAACAAATTTTTCTTCAATCAAATCCCGATGTGATGCTAAAAATTTTGAGGTACCTTCTAACATGCACAATCAATCATGAAGATTMTTTTTATTGTTTGCACATGAATAATGATTAATTCAAAACAATGCTCATCTTGCTAATTATCTTCTTGGATGAATGAAAATCAGACCAACACAAGCAAGAATCATGCAAACAATACACCCTCTCGTTGTGATCAAAACAAGAAGCGAAAGAAAAGAAACAATCAAAGAGAAATCAAACTTCACACCAAAAGAAATGTCAAAGAACAGTGATCTTAACTAAAACCAAATGAAGAGATCTGTAGGCCTTTGATGACCTTCACTAGATTTTTTCGTTCAGTAAAAAGAGAGAGAAAGACAATGTATGGGTTTCAAACTCCAAATGGAAGAAAAAATCAACAACAATAGTGAAGAAGGCTACAAAATCCAAATAGCAAGATGCTTGTCCTTCAAAAAGATAGATGTCAAAGATAGGAAGGAAGAAGCATTGACTCACAAGGTGACCCAGCAAGAGAAACACAGAGGTAAAACCCTGAAAAGGGCAATTCTGGAAGGTTTATGGGCCAAAGGAGGGTTGGCGCTCTGTTGTCAAGGACAAGGAGCATTATAGATCTCTGTGTAAGGCACTCAACGAGCATTGGTGCTTTGTTAACACAGGGACAGGGGCGCCAGATTCAAAAAGCTCCTAAAAGTGTCAAAAATCCAAAAATTGCAATTCAGTTTCGACAATTAGGCTGAGTGTGATGGGGTAGGGAGTCAATAAGCTCATGAAACCAATCAAAAGAGGAGTGAACAAGGTCTAAAACAATCAAGGGGTAAAACAAGGTCTATGAGGAGAAATCAAAACAAGAAGTTTCAATTTGAGGACTCCCCAGCGGAATCGCCAGTTTCTGTTGTAGGAAAATCTCCCTACGGACAGGTAGTTTGCCTGAAGGAGCTAGGCCCCAACTCTAAGACAGAAAGTGCTTAACGTGGACACTGACTTCCTTTCAAATCTATACAAACTAATACATGAGAAGGATGGATAATAGTTGTACCTCTTTATCGACGTTTGTCCCTGCACACTCCAAATCGAGCTCCAAACTCTCGCTTCTCGCTGAGTCCTGTAGACAAACAAAGTATGACCACTTCCTACTCTATTGATATTAGCTTGAAAATAGATCTATCTATCAATGATAAGTTCATGTAAGATCATACACAAACTAGAAAGAAATAGGCCAAGCATGTCATATTAATGAGAATAACAACAACAGTACTTACAATCGTAGATGCGAATGCGACAGCTTCGTCAAGTCCCCTTCGTCTAACCCTTACTCGAAATATCCACAACCTGGATGATAGAAGCTTCACTGATCACTCTCCTTTGACTGACTGTGTGTTTCCTATGAGATCATAGGTTTCATGCTAGCAATTCTTCCCCCTTTTTCACCACCATAGAGCCTTCTTATATAGGTTAAGAGGAGCTTAACCTCTTGAGTTATCTTTAGAACAAGTTGAGGAATTCCCTCCTTGGATCGGGGATCTCTTGATGGAACCAAGAATTCGAATGCAACTGCCTTCCAAACTTAAAATATCATCCCCTTATTCTCCTCAACGGACCAACCACTGCCTCAGATTAGATAGCGCTCCCTCAAAAGGGGCATCACAACACTATAGAACTCCCTAGGCAGCTTGAGGGGGGTGCCAACACTCCAAGGATGGATAGCGCTCCTTCAGAGGGGTAGATGGGAATTATAACACTCCCTGAGACCTTATAGCGGAGCGCCAGCACTCCTAAGGCTGATGTAGGGGAGCGCTGACCTTCAAAACCTTTGTTTAAGAGCTCTTCTCAGGTGATAAAAGTTCCTTGACTTCAGTTAAACATTTCCCTCCTCCAAATCAAGTGTATGAGTTGTCTTAAGTGCCTCCTTAGTGTTGTTATTATGGCAGTATGCTTGAACAACATTTGCAACACTTGTGAACAACTTGCGACTCTTGCGAAAGTTGTAAGGAACATGCGACACTTGCGACAATTGAGAGGATCATGCGACACTTATGACACTTATCGAAGTGAGCAATATTGAGGTGTAACATGTATCATTGACCAAATTGTTTTAGGGGGAGATGAAATATCCCATGAAGATGATGATGGAGATGAGTAGGTCATACAGGTTGGAAAGTTGACTCCACAGTCACATCCACCTACAATAAGAAATCTTGTACGACAATCACCAAGAGTCATCCCATCACAACCAAGAAGGCCCATAACATATGAGCGTAGAGAGCCATCAGATAATGGTGGATAGAAAACAATATCAGAGGTTTGTTATGAATAAAAACCTACTTTAGCTTCATTAAGGAACAAAATTATAGGTCAGAAGACTAGAATTTTCAGAGGATTGTATGAGAAAAATGATGAAGTATATCAAGTTTGGGTAGAAGCTATGAATGAGAAAATTGATGCCATAGAAAGGAATAACACTTGGGAACTTGTATATTTACCTAAAGATAAAAATTTTATAGGTGTTAAATGGATTTACAAGACTAAGTTAAATGTTGAAGGTGAATTTGAGAAGCACAAGGCAAGGCTTGTAGCTCAGGGGTTCAATCAACATATCGATATTAATTATAATTAAAATTTTGCACTTGTATCCAAGCTTGATACAATAAGAATGGTGTTAGTGATTATTTCTCACAATAAATGGTGTATGTACCAGATCGATGTAAAATATCTACTTTTAAATAGTTTTCTGGAAGAAGAGGTTTATGTGAAACAACCTCCAGGATACGATATTCTTGGACAAGAAGGTAAGGTCTGCAGGTTAAAGAAAGTGTTTTATGGATTGAAACAAGCACCCATGGTATGCTATAGAAGAATTGATGAATATTTGAATGGTGAGGGATTCAACAGGATTCCTAGTGAGCCAAAACTTTATACAAAGGTAATCAGGAAGGTAAACTCTTGATTGTATCCTTATATGTTGATGATTTAATTTTGACATGAAATATTTCAGTAGATAAGTTTAAGACGACTATGAAAACTGAGTTTGAAATGACTGATTAAGGAATGATGAACTATTTTCTAGGCATTGAGGTAAATCAATCTGAAGATGGTATTTTTATTTTTCAAACTAAGTATGTAAAGGACATGTTGAAAAGGTTTAGGATGGTGAACTGTAAACCAATTGTAACACCAATTGCAATTGGCACAAAACTCAGTAAGAATGATGAGTTGTCATGTGTTGATACAACTCTATATAAAATTTTGGTTGGAAGTCTTAGGTATTTGACAACGACAAGACCTGATATTACGTTTGTTGTAAGTTTTATTTCGAGATTTATGGAGTCTCTCAAAAACACCCATTGGCAATATGGAAAAGGAATCCTAAGATATGTTCCTGGAACAACCAATTATGGTGTTCTGTACACATCATATTCATAATTTAAGTTGATTGGATATACTAATAGTGATTTTGTAGGTAGTGTAGATGACAGGAAGAGAACATTACGATATGTGTTTATCATTGGATCAAGAGTTCTAGCTTGGGCTTCAAAGAAGCAACCCATTATGACTTTATCATCTATTAAGGCAGAGTATGTTTCCGCAACAACAACTGCATGTGAGACTATGTGAATGAGAAGGATTGATACTAAGTTGTTGCATGAAGATCAAGAACCAACTCATATTTTTTGTGATAATAAATCATCCATTGCTTTGTCACGTAATCATTTTTTCCACAATAAAACTAAGTATATTGATACAAAATATCATTTTATTTGAGAGTTGATAAACAATGATGAAATTTATTTAGATTTTTTAAAATATGAATATTAGTTTGCAAACATGTTTACAAAGCCCTTAGCAAAGGAATTATTTTAAATTCATAGAAAGAACATTGGGGTTTGTGAACTGTAATAATATTAGAGAGTTTTGTTTTTGGGTGAAATGATTAAGGGGGAGAATGTTAGAAGATTAATTATTCCACCTCCCAAAATACGGCTTATCTTAGTTGATATAATTTTGAAGAGTTACCATCACCTAGAAATGTTGGAGAAATTTCTATTTTCGACACACTAGTTCAGTGAGAGTTAACTAACTAGTTTTATTTTAGACTTTCTATTTTTACAATCGCTATTATGCATGCATGCATTCCTAAGATAAGCTAACTGCTTGATTGATTTTCTTAATTATGGAATGTTTTTCCCTATATATGAGTGTATTCCACTCATTCATTGTATCATATTGATCATGATCTATGTATCAATCATCAACTCATTGGAGTAGTGTGAATATATTTTCTCATTCTTCCATATTGAATCGCTCTTCCTTTCTTGATAAGATTTATTTGTACTTGCTTTAGCTAGATCTCCTGTGCAGGTTTCCATGAAACACTAACATGGTATTAGAGTTATGCTTCTTGGAGCAAGCCAAACAAGCCAAAGAATAAGGAAAATCGGGGTTTCAACAAGCTAAATCTGTGGTTGTAACGTTCAATAGTTCAACAGTTGTTTCTCCCAAACTTATGTCTTGGAGGAAAAAACATGCAAGGAAAGTAAATCGACCCATTTTGGAAGTGGGTTTTCAACCGTTTGGCGCAATTCCTCACCATTTGCTCATAAAGTATGCCGCAAGATAGCCTCCTAAAACTAATACGAATTTGTGGCCATACCTTTCTACATTCATTTCTCCCAAAATATTACGTTTTGGAGGAAACGACCCCTAAGGAAAGTAAATCGTCCCATTTTGGAAGTGGGTTTTCAACTGTTTGGCAAGATTCCTCACCTTTGGCTAAGAAAGTAAGTTGCAAGATCATATCTTGAAACTGATACGAATTTTCACTTAAAGTGCCATTTCTGTTGTGATTTCTTAATTTTTCACTTGCAGATTGAGAGTAAATTTTTAGGGGTACCTTTGAGTTAATCTCCACTGATTTATGGTTTCATATTACTGCATGCAAGACTCCAAATGAGATCTAGACCACCTCGGAAGGACTCTTTGGAAAGTAGGATGAGATGCGAGGTTATATGCTTGAGATAGAGTTGAATACCTTAGACACTAAAAGTTTTGATAATATACAAGATTTTTTTACTAAATTTAAATCTTTGTTATTGAGCTTGGGTGAATGTGGTATTGATAAGTCTACACAAGAGGAACAACTTATTCTAATAATCTTGGCCAAGCTAGGACCATAATACGTTGTATATGTCTCCAATTTCCATTCTGGCAAATGTCTTTTTGGAACAAATTGGAAAATGCCTACGTTGGCTCGGTTTATTAAGTAGCTTACACAAGAGAAGAAAAAACTCATACAGATGGGCCTCATGAAAGATCACAAAGCACATGCACCATGCATGATGGAAAAGGGTCATCCAAACAGAATGGGAAGGAGGGATATTCCAAATCCTTCAACAATTCTTCAGGCTCTAGAGACTCTTCAGATTGCAAGAAGAAGAAGAAGGGAAAGAAGTGCACTTACTGCAATAAATTGAATCATGAAGAATCCACATGCATGAAGAAACAGATCGATGTTATGGCACAGGCACCTCAGC
Source organism: Picea mariana (assembly GCA_032191745.1). Taxonomy (NCBI): domain Eukaryota; kingdom Viridiplantae; phylum Streptophyta; class Pinopsida; order Pinales; family Pinaceae; genus Picea; species Picea mariana. Next base: position 12,270 of record JASDQU010243480.1, on the reverse strand, counting down.
AGAACAACCTTGGAAACTTCATTCCAGAGGGAGTGAAGAAGAAAAAGGAAGAATATCCCGCTCATAAGAAAGGTAATCATCATGCTTTGGCAGCAATTAATTCCTCATATGATTCATGGATTATAGATTCCAATGCATCCTTGGCAGTGAAAGAGGAAGTTTTCTCTTCCTTGCATCCATGCTCAAGACCTCCTATTCTCATGGGGGACGATACTCCAGTAGAAGTAGTAGGAAAAGGAAGAGTGGAACTCCACAATGGAAGTTTTAAGAATGTTTTACATGTTCCAAAGATTTTTATGAATCTTCTCTCAGTTTATCAGATCGCTCAGAAAGGTAAAAAGGTTGAATTTACATCATATTTTGTTTCATTAATTGATATGGATGACAATTCCATCATTGCAATTGGTAAGGTGGACCACAAGTCAAGGTTGTATAAATTCACTATGTTTTCTGACGATGACTCCTCTATTCCACTTACAAATAAGGAGAGTAATTTGCATGCACCTCTAGTGCAACATGCATATACTCTTGTTCTTCCATCAATTTCAGACATCAGAGATGATTCCATACACTTAGATTCTATACATGGAAATAAGAAGGAAGTATAGCCAGATAAGAAGCCAGTGTTGAAGCTTCAGCAGATTCCCAAGAAGGCACATACCACACTTTAGACAACAAACAACCTTCCAGGGAATCCATTAGATTCGAGGATGACTCCATCTCATCATGAGGAGCCTTCTCATGTAATTTTGACATTAGAACCTGCGATGCCCATGCATTTCTATATGGTTCAATCTACCGATCCATAGAACCACAATAGGGTTGTGGGAAATCCATTATGGAAATCAGCCATGCAGAAGGAGTATGACTCACTCCTACATAACCAAACTTGGAATCTAGTTCCACTTCCACCAAAAAGGAATATTTTCAGGTGCAGATGGGTCCACAGGATCAAGAGGTACAAGGCTAGATAGGTTGCCAAAGGACTTCATCAGATCCATAAATATTTATACATCTTCAAGAATACTTTTAGTGAGAATAATTTTTAGACTTTGCGAGATCGTCTTGCAGTGAAGAATGCAGTTGACTAGCAGCTGTCATTTTCTTCTTTTGATACATTATCTTTTGAGGGGGGGTTTTGTTTCCACGTGGTTTTCCCTCTTTCCTCATTTTTATTCAGTGTTCATTAGTTGCATTGTACATGAGTACCTAAAATGTTCTAGTAGTCATGACTCATTTTTTACCCCATAGTGATGATCAGGGGTGGTGTTGGAGAAATTTCTATTTTCAACACACTAGTTCAGTGGGAGTTAACTAACTAGTTCTATTTAGACTTTCTATTTTTACCATCACTATTATGCATGCATGCATTCCTAAGGAAATCTAACTTCTTTATTTCTTTTCTTAATTATGGAATGTTTTTCCCTATATATGAGTGTAGTCCACTCATTCATTGTATCATATTGATCATGATCTATGTATCAATCATCAGCTCATTGGAGTAGTGTTAATATATTTTCTCATTCTTCCATATTGAATATCTCTTCCTTTCTTGATAAGCTTTGTTTGTACTTGATTCAACTATATCTCTTGTACATGTTTCCATGAAACAATGACAAGAAATTAACTTTCATCATCTCAACGACTGAAATATTAAAAGGGTATCATCACCACACTGTTTCATTTATGAGTGATCAAATTTTAAATGGGAAATGAACCATTAATGTTATGGAAAATACAAACTCAAGTTAGGCACAAGGAAGAGGCAAGGTAACTGACTAATGGCATATGTATAAATATCCATGTAATTTTGATTTTGAGCACAAATAGAGAGAAAATTGATAACAAAATTTTGAGAGTGTTAACAAGGGATTTTATACTTTGTTCTTGTTTGAATCTTAGATTGGAAACTCATGTTAATATTCAGATTTATTATATAGGAATGATTCGGTGAATTTATTTTGTTGTTGGAATATGAGTTTTTAGTCTCTTGTTATAATTCCCTTGTTTCTACTATAACTCTATTTTGTTGTAATAGCCTTTTACTCTCTGTTGAAACACATGTTGAAAAGGTTGTTGTAGAACATAGTATCGATCTTTGTTTATGATGTAGGAGTGGTTCACATAAGTTTTTTTTGTAATAGCTCTTTATTGTTTGTTGAAACACATCCCAAAACATGTGATGAAACACATGTTGAAACAATTGTTGAAACACTTGGTTGTAGCTTATAAGTGTTGTAACACAGTGCTGAAACTTGTGTAGTAATTGTTCATTGTTTTCTGAAGCACTCCTCTTCTTCCTTCAATCTTAAAGCCATCCCAAAAAACCTGGAATTGATGACAAAACTTTCTAGCGTTGTTTCTACAAGATACTTAGTTTTGTTAGTTGCTACATGCTTTAGGGTTTTCCAATTCCTTTGTTATGTTCATCACTACACTAGATAATAATGTTGACTTACTATTTCTATAGTCTTGTTTTGATTCCTTCATTTTCTCTAATGAGTGTCATTGCAGTTTGCTCGAGTAGATATTTGTAGACATTTGATGGAGGATCATGCTAGTTATATTGAAACTTGTAGGAGGCGGAGATTGAACCCATGACTCAATGCATCTTGTTGAGTGTCCTTCCACCTCCCTTCCCAAAAACATGCCAAGAATGTGCAGATCATTGTGAGTTATTGATTTCCAATATGAATTATACATGTCAATGAAAATATTTTCATCATACTCTAGCAGTTGTTCTCCAAAGAGATTCCCAACACCAACATCATATGGAGGGTTGAACTCACCATCCACTAGATCACTGGGGAAAAACCTAAAATTTTCCAGATTCAACATCATTTTCACATACACATATCTAATATTAGCAAGGTAAACCATGGGTTTCAACCATATCCTTAATTTGATCTTGGGGGGAAGCATGAATCTCTATATCCTTATTCTCTTGCAACTACTTCCCATCTTGGATATTTATAAGAAGTGACTCTTGGTGGAGCCATGCACTCTCTCATATTTTCCTTACTCTCCAACAAAACCTCTAAGCCACTCGATGTTTTTTGTTTATTTCCTAAATACTATATATATCATATTGTTACTAAATATAATAATACCTAGYGAAAGCATTGGGTCCATAAACTATACAAAAGAAATGGTACCCATAAACYAGTTGATCCTTGTAGAGTCCTAGGTCTCAAAGGGAATATTAAATTGCATMGAMATCAGAGATGGGAACGAGGCACATGAGAGAATACACCATGTTGGTTTTTATGTCGGCCAAGAACTTCACCGACACTACTCTACACAATATTTATGGACTCATGCGCAAATTTCCCACCAAATTRGCACCATGGCGACGTGTTTTGCATGGCTTTGGATAATAGTAAACCCTGGAGTTTATATCCAACCTTTGCATCATCCCCCTTGTGCTCATCATTTCTCTACCAAACGCTGTAATATCTGCAACCTGTCGTGGACGCAATATAGGGAATTAATGATGTGTTGGGACTTTGACTTACATTAGTTTCTCATTGACCTCCTAATAATTCCATTTTATCCAAATCCCTTTCTTATAATTTTGATTTCTCTAATTAAATGAAACATATATTTCTATTTCTCTCCATTTCTATTGGCTATGGAGTTTAAGGTATTATTGTTGGTCCAACGACATAGCTCTTGGGGCTGGGGATGAGTATGTGTTATTTTATTATATTCTTCTTCAATATTTGGTAATACGATAGTTAATAAATTATACTATTGATTTCATTACTGCTTCCATGACATTTCATGTTCTCACTATGCCACGATGTTGCCTCTCTACACCTCCTCACATTTCATATATCCATTATGCCACGATGTTACCTCTTTGCTTTGGTAGCATTGTCCTGAACTATGTTTTAAGCTAGTCATGGTATGTTTGTCTCTACACACTTGAGATTGTGCTTTTCTCTACACATTTTTTATAAATGTTGTCAAGTCCATCATTCCAACTTCTCCATTTCGAGATTTAGTTTATTTTATAGGTTTTTATCTCTATTACAAAGCTAATTCTGTTGTCAAAAGTTCAACTAAGTCTGTCGAGTGAGTTTCTTTGTCTTTCTTTCAAATCTACAGGGTTTGCAGGTGTAACATCAATATTTGGAAATGTTCAGTAGTATAATTTCCACATTGTCTACGATCTAGATCAAAGAAACCTCTATTTTTCTCCCACTAGTTGTGATTCTCTCTAGACTCCATTAAATATTTACAAAGATTATCTTTACAAATCTTGATTGTCATTCGTGTTACATTGTTAGACAAAGGTATATGAGACAATGAAGAAATAGAGAAGAAGGTATGGGAGATGTTAGACAAAGTTTGGGTGAAGGAGAGTTTGAGTCCATGTGTTGTACCAATAGTTCTTATCCCAAAGAAGGATGGTGGATGGCACATGTGCACTGGATCTAGAGAAAGCAACAAAATTACCATAAGGTACAAATTTACATTTCCCCGCATAGATGATTTGATGGATTGTTTGAGTGGTTCAAAATATTTTTCAAATATTGACTTAAAGATTGGATACCATCAAATAAGGATAAGATAAGGGGATGAATGGAAGTCTACTTTGAAGACTAATAGTGGACTATATGAATGGTTGGTGATGCCTTTTGGACTAAAAAATTCTCCTAGTACATTTATAATATTAATGAATGAGTTGTTGAAAGAGTTTATTGGAAAGTTTGTGATAGTCTATCTAGATGAAATTCTTATCTATACCTAGACAAAAGAGGAACATTTAAGGCATATCAAGATGGTTTTGAGTACCCTACAGAAGGAAAAATCGCTGATAAATTTGAAGATATGCATTTTATGAAGATGGAGCTGATGTACTTGGGGTTTGTCATATATTAAGAAGGTTTGAAGATGGACGCAAAAAGGTTTCAAGCAATTGTGAATTGGCCAACCCCAAGAAACACATTTGAGGTAAGAAGTTTCCATGGACTTGCAAGCTTTTATAGAAATTTCATTAGAATTTTCACTCAAATATGTGCACCTATTATAGATACGATCAAGGAATGAAAAAACTCATTTAAGTGGACTGAAGAAACTGATATAAATTTCAAATTATTGAAGAAAAAGATGACTGAAAATCATGTGTTATCTTTTCCAATCTTTAACAAATTCTTTCAAGTTGATACTGATGTTAATAGGATTGAAATAGGATCTATATTAATTCAATAGAAAATACAACTTGCATATTTTAGTGAGAAATTAAATGAAACAACATATAAATATTCCTCCTATGACAAGGAATTTTATGAACTTGTTCAATCACTTAAGCAATGGTGGCATTACCTCATTCCCCCAAAAAATTGTCTTGTACAGTGACAATCATGCATTGCAATTCATAAGTAGCTAGACAAACTAAATCAAAAACATTCTAAGTGGGTTGAATTTCTGTAGAATTTTACATTTGTAATTAAGGACACTAGTGGGAAGGAAAATAAATTTGCCTATGCATTAAGTAGAATTAATTTTCTTTTGCAAGAATTTAAAGTCACACTTTAGGATTTAATGGTGTAAAAGAAATGTATCAAGACGGTATAGATGTCGAGGATGCCTATACATCTTGTGAAGATCCAGTTGTTGGTAACATAAGTCAGTGGTTAGACTACATGCTACAGGAAGGATTGTTATTCAAGAAAAACAAATTGTGCATACCAAAGTGTTCAATGAGGGAAAATTTGATCAAAGAAAAGCACAATGGATGATTGTCAAAACATTTTGGACAAGATAAAACCTTTTCTCAAGTGATTTTTTTTTATTATTGGCTACGTATGCAGAATCAAGTGAAGAAGTTTGTGGAGAAGTGTAGAATTTGTCAGAATGATAAAGGAAGGAGTCAAAATATAGGGTTGGGCCATCCACTGCCCATTCCAAGAGGGCCATGGGATGAAATGCGTATGGATTTATTTTTGGGATTGCTAAGAGCACAATGATGTAATGATTCAATCTATGTTGTGCTCGATAGATTTTTAAAAATGGCTCATTTAATTGCTTGTACAAAGACTAGTGATGCGACAAATGTTGCAAATTTGTTCTTTAAAGAGGTTGTAAGGTTGCACAGTTTACCCAAAAGTATAGCTTCTGACAGAGACACTATATTTGTGGGACACATTTGGAGAAACTTATGGAAAAATATTGGTGCTAATATCAGTTGTTTCTCATCCTATCATCCATATACTGATGGAAAAAATGATGTAGTAAATAGAAGTCTGGGAAATATTTTGAGAAGTATTGTGAATGAGAACCCTAAGAAATGGGATCAAATGATTTCTCAAGATGAGTTTGCATATAATGACTCACCAAATAGAATTACAAGGATGATTCCATTCTATATTTTATATGGACTTCATCCTAGGGGAGTGTATGAGTTAAGGAATTTGGGAAAATAAGAATTGAGAAGTGTCGATGGTGAGGATTTTGCAGTAAGTATACAAGAGTTGCAAGAAAGGGTCAAACATAAATTGCAAGACAACAACAAAAAGTACACACAACGAGTAGATATGAAGATAAGACCGATTATTTTTGAAGTTGGTGATTTGGTCATGGCGTATTTGACTAAAGAGAGGTTTCCTATAGGGGATTATATTAAGATAAAGATTAAAAATATTGGTCCATGTAAAATTTTAAGAAAAATTTCTTCTAATGCATATGAAATAGAACTTCCAAGTGGTGCTGGAATTCTCCAAAGTTTAATGTTGCATATGTGTGTCCCTTCAAGGAGACAAAGGATGTTTCAGTAGATGAACCTATAAGTGATAAAGACGAGAATGTGGAATGGAAAGAACAACTACCCAAAGAAACACAAAAGGAAAATGAGGAAGTATTGCATACAAAGGTGTTAAGAAAAACCAAAGGAAAATAATATTTCGAGCACCTGGTCAAATGGAAAGGTAGAACAAATAAAGATACTACTTGGATGATAATTGCAGAGATTTCTGAGTATGGTGCAGATCTTGAAGACCTAATGAATAGTTATCTTCTTCCCCGGAAGTTTGATGCAAGAGCATGTGATAGTAAATCTCAAAATTGACCTCTAGGGTCAAAGACATTTACCAAGAGAGTTGGTTCCCTAATTTATTTTATTATTTTTGTAATAATTATGAAAAGTCTCTAGTAGACATTTTCATTGATTTTATTTGTTGAGTTTCGAATTATTGTCATAGGTGTTAAGTATATTGCTAAATATCAGGAAAAAATATTTAGTTTAGTCAATTGTTTATATAACATAGGATTTTGTTGTTTCTGATCTATCTTAGGGCTCAAGATATATTGCATATTTTGTAAGAATCACAGTTTAGCAAGTGTGTGATATAGAATATGTAAAAGTGTGGATTGTACGTGTCCAAGAGACCGATAAAGAATGAGCATTCCTGTGTAAAATTATTCCTTCATTGATATTAAGAAAGAAGTGAGCATGTGATTTTTTCACACCATACATATAGATTTTTTCTCACTATGTGTTTGCATCTTGTCCCTTTGTGTGTTGAAATTATTAAACTTCATGTATAATTTGTCTTGGTAGAGTGACGAGGTTCTATGATTGGAGGAAAGACTATCACAGTTAATTCCATCCAAGTTTAAAACTATGTTTAAAAGAATGTTTGTTGAGTATTTGTCTTCACAAGAATATACAATCACAATTTGGCATAGTAAACCATAAGGTAAAAGTCTGGGACAAGTCGATATTGTCATTGAATTATGCATGGAAAGTATTATGCGACACACTAGTATTGTGTGTTGAGTTTAGTGCAGAACTATCTACGACATATTTCATCAGTATTGTTGATCAATACTTTTATGAAAATATCTATATGCGTAATGATGTTACGTGTAGAGTTTTCTATGATAAAGCATAATTTAGCGTTGTAGAAATAAACCATTTGAGTGCTTATTTGTGTTGATCCTAGGCCAGACAAGTAGTTTGAATATTCAATACTATAGAGTGTTGAAAAATCTATGATTGTGGGTTGAAGGTGGTATTTTGTCATCAATTGCACAAGAAATAGATCTCCCTCAAGATGGTGAATTCTTTTTCAAGAGAAGGTAGGTAGAAAAATAGGTTTGGGATCGATTCTTGAAGATGACTAGCATGAAGACATAGTGGTCAAAGGGGACAACATGATGCCTATTCAAAAGCAGGTATTGAAATATATGTTAATCATGCTACAAGAGTATATTATAGGTGAAGATTGTTTTAGCCTAACGTTTCTTTACCATATCAATATATAATTGCATTTTAATGGACAAAAGCTTAACCTTCCTTACTTTTCATAGAAATCGTTGACCAAAATAACGGCCAAAACACAAAGGAAAGTGTACACTAGAACTATGGAATGGTATTTACATCACCATGATCTTATGAAACTATTAATTTTGGAGGAACTTGGGAAGCAAAATGACACATGGGAGGATTTCATAGCCCGAAACCAATTCAGGGAAGATGAAGAGGAAAAAATGGAACTTGAGCCTTAGGGTAAAGGGAGAGAATATGAATAGGTTGAAGAGAATATTGAAGCATATGAAGATAAGTATGAGGAATATGAGAAAGAACATAAAGAGGTCGAGGAAATTGAGGAAGAAAAAGGGGAATCAGAAACAAATGAAGATGACCCTGAGCTTGAGGTAGAGGATGAATAACTTCAGGTGATATCAATATTAAAGAATCCAAGAGCTTCAAGAAATAGGGGAGTCTTAGTGACATCTAGTCCACCAAGGATGACTAGGAGTCAGGCCATGAGACTTGATGGAGAGTCAAGTCAACCTCAGAAAACCATAGAGAATGAGGTAATACTTGAGACCCCTCCCATGAAAAAGTGTTCAAAAACTTTTGATGAAAGAAAAATTGTGCATGAGTAGTATATAGAGAATACAAAATTGCATGGTGAGACCAAAATTGTGAATATCATTAAGGAAATCCAATCAGTTAGTCTACCCACCAATGAAAGTGTATGAGAAAAATTGATGGATAAATTAATTGGTATTGAGATCTTAGCACGAAAGGGAAAGAGGATTGGTATATTAAAGAGAAAATTCATGGAGATGTGAGTTGTAGAAGAGTTCGTTAAAAATGAGAACTTACTATTGAAAGATTCTAGTGTCAGGTTCCTAGAGGAAATTTCTTGTTTGAAAAAGGAAATCAAGAGTTCACTAAGCAGGTACCAATGATGGTACAGGGAGGCCCAAAAGCTTCACCTAAAGAATCAAAGGCTCAAGTCTAGACTTGAATGGTTAAATGTAGCTTATCATGCGACCATTCAGGCCTAACATAGAACTCATAATGTATCAACAGTTTTGGAAATCATTTTTGGAGTGTGATTGAAGGACTAGTTTCGCATGAGGACTTGCAACTCCTCAGGCATGGGGGAGATGTAGGGTCCTAGTTTTGACATGTCTTGGTACAATATAAATGACCTTATCTTGTTATTTGCCTTTCCATTTTCCACCTTATTACCCTATAATGATATATATTTCACCATTTTGTCTCCAAAATTCATTATTGCTTCAAAGGTAATCATTTACTCCTAAGTATTTCATTTTTCCTTGGTTAATGAATGAAATATGTTAATTAATCAAGCTAATGATATTACAGGAACATTATTGTACTCTATTGAACAGGTTCTATAGTCATTTTGATGGTTAATATATTTTCCACCCATTCCATCCAATTGAGAGATAAGGGTTCTAGAGAAAATAGAGTACCCATGGATATCCACTATCCAAATTGGATAAACTTGAAATGTAGAAGCGTTATTGCTGGTCAACAATCCAATATATTCATGTAGCACATACGAGATGGTTATGATTTTATGCCTTCGGTCATGAAATCGTAACATATTTACTTATATGAGATCTATTGCTTCAATTCGTTTGTCTGAAACTAAAAATCTAATGGTTACACTATCTTTAGTGGATTACATAGGATTGTAAGTTAAGGGTCGCTTGTATTTAATTTGAATTTCTTCTATAAATATCAGAGGAAATCAAGCCCGGACATAATATTTGATAGATTGATATAGCCTTAAAGAGGCAGATTGCACTATGGTCAAGCACCCATGTACTATGTTACTTTCTGAATATAAAGTTTAGTTTATGCACAATTAATTATGGAGTTTATGATTTTATAAGTGATTAGCGAGGATACTTATAATTGATTAGCAAGGATTTTCATTAGATTTAATTGTAATTATGTTATTATAATAAAGTATTTCGATTCAATTCATGTAAGTAGTTTCATGGAGTCTTGTAGTGAGGTTTAGTTTATTGATTTTGCAATTCTATGTGTGTTGTAGTTCAACTAATGCATGTGACCAAGAAGCTTACTGATTCATTTTTGACATATTTTCGTGTGATTCTATGGATAATAATTGCCCAGAGATGTAGATCGTTGTAATTAACCATTGCTACACTTCATTGATTGACAAGCTTTCCATAATAATTAGGTTGACCACATGTATTAATGTTTTTGATATGTTTCTCTTGTTTCGGGATGAATGGTTGTCAATATGACTAACAATGTGGATCCAACAAAGTAATATTGGGTATAAAAGTGTATATCCAACCTACAATTTTACCTTAGCATGCCCACTGTCATGTCAACAATTAGATTGGATTTATTTCATAGTTTATTAGCATGGTATGTCTCTAAGATTGTTTTGCATATATTTTTCCTAGTTCTTCATAATCCTGCAAACGTGGATTCGATAATTAATGTACTGAATCAGCGTTATATAATTAGCCCAATAATTGTTTTCAATGAACCCTCTATTTTTTTCCTTGACTGTATAAGATCCTAATTATTTAATACATCTAAGAGGGTGGATGCGGAAAGTCACATCCCTTAGTTATGGAGAACATGCGGCTAAAGTGCAGTCAACATTGGGGAGAGTGGGGTACAACTTGCTTGGCGAAAAAGGGAAATTCATATGGAAAAGGGGGTAGAGTTTTTACAACTAGCTTTTGGATAGCAAGGGACAAGAGAGCATGGAAGCTTGAAGGAAACCATAGTGCACATGTGTGGTAGTTATTTTCTAGCTGTAGAGTGCACGAATAATCAATTTCTTAGGCCTATAGAGAGAGACTAGGTGAAATAAATTACACTACCAATAGTGATATTGTTGTTGTGCATTTTTTATTGCAGCTGACATCCATGGAGTCCCCAACAAGAGAGACTCTTGACCTGTGGTAGAGCCTTCGAGTGAGGTGCGAATGATTGAGATATTGTGTGTAGTGAAGCGGGATCCCATTCCTTGGGTTGCAAAACTTGAGAGGAAGAGAGATGGAGGATTGGGATAGCTATAAGAAAAATTAATTGGTTGTGGGAACATTTGGTTTGTGAGTGGAAAATGAAGAGTCACTCTCTCTTGTGGATTCCTTGACTTGTTATTTATATTTGGAGCAACAAGTCTATGGTTGGGTGGAATGTCTATTTTTTGGAGCTGGTTGCACAATTGTTACTGAAAGATAAGTGTTTTATATTTCTGTGTTACTTTTATTTATGATTTATTTTTCTATGTAGTACTTTGTGTTTACTTTGAGTATAATTAGTTGCATTGATGTTTTTGGAAATGTTGTTACATGCATTTAACATAATGGTATCAAAAATTTTAAATTTTTATGGGTTTAATAGTGGGGAATCCTACAAAGCGAATAACTCGTGTATAGAGGTGTACAACCACCCACAAAATGTTCAAGTTGTGTTTTAAAACATGAAAAGATAAGAGTTACATCCTAATAAACTATGACTTCTTAAAATAGGTATGGTATCATTGGCATAACTTAAGTGAAGTAATGTCCTCAAATGATGAAAATATAGATTGTGTTTTTCTTAATTGGGGAAAGAGCCATTGGAAGTTCCATCACTACAAACATTTTGAATATTACCCATGCTTCATTATTTAGCCCTTTTGAAAATACATATACTTAAGCTTGAATAAGTATAAAAGATTCAAAATGAGTTTTAAGTAAATCCTAAGCTATATCCTCTTTCTTCCTATCTACATCGAGGAGGAAAACAAAATCATGAAATATTTATGTATTAAATATTCATTTTTGAGAACAGAAAACAATCAAAATACAATAATGATATTCACTAGAAACTAAAGTATGGTTCAAATTCAATTTTGACAATTCCTTGAAGAAACTAAAGTATGGTTCAAATTCATTTTTCACAATTCCTTGAAGGCAAACGTGGGGTGGGTAGTTGCATGAGCCATACTAACAAAACATGAG
>JASDQU010243479.1:93774-115367 GCA_032191745.1 Picea mariana | reverse complement strand
TTTTTTTTGGCGACATAGTACTTGTGGAAGTTCATAGCTTCATTTTTCAGCAGTAGTTGCACCACTCCACACCATAACTATGTGTGGTAAGATTTTCTAGTGGGGGAAGCATTAATACAAGGATTTTGTTGAGATGAAAATAAATATCAGTCAAGTGCCATATCTCACATTACCAAACTTGAAAATTTCAAAACTACATAGAAAACCCACTTGTATCTGTCTCCACTTTGAAATTTTCATGGGGAAATTCTCAACTACCCTACCTATGACTAGGAACTCTATGCCCTATTTCAAGATATGAAGAAGTGGAAGAACTACTTTATGGGAAAGAAGACCATAATCCACATAGATCACTAGTTTCTACAATATTTGTAGGCCCAAAGTAAGCTACAACAAACTAGACATTACGAGTGGATGGGGTTTTCACATAGTTTTCATCTATTCATCAAATATAAGACTTTTACATAGACTTTTACCAATGATGCATACAAATATGTATACAAGAGAGGTGCTTCAACAACTATAGAGCCACATTCATATAGAAGAAGGTGACAACAAGGTTAAATATCATTTCTAGAATGGGTTACTCTACAAGATCAACAAGTCTTGTGTCCCTAAAGTTGAACTAATGCAACTTATCAGAGAGTCTCACAACTCCAAGTGTTGTATTACTAAGAGGGGGATGAATCAGTAATGAGTAATTATATTCCTTTAACCATTGTTTATTCTTCAACAATATTTAATAGTTTATCTTTAAAATTCAATAGATCATCAACAGTATAAACATAAACAACATCATATCACAATATATACAAAGTACACCAGTATTTATGTGGAAACCCAAATGGGAGAAAACCACAAAATGTCGTTCTTATATATTTATCAAAAGAAAACATTCATTGGAAGCACCAACTTCTTATTCTCCAGCTACAACTGGAAGGAGGCTCCAACCCCCTATTCTCAGGCTCCAACCTGAAGGAAGATACAACTCCCTGATTCTCTGACTCCAAAAAGAAGGAGGCTACAACCCCTAGGTTCTATGGATACAACCACCTTTCCTTTCCTCATCCTACCACCCTGAAATATAAATGTAGACCAAGTGTCACAGACTCTGCCACTATCACTACCACAAAATTTGTTACTATCACAACTCTGCCATGGTCATTGTCTCTGACAATGTCACAACTCTGTCACTGTCACTGTCATTGTCTCATAAACTTGTATCTGATCATCAACCAACTAAACCTGTACCATACCATGCATCAAGTGTATAACAATATACATACTATCTCATGCATCGATCATGAACCAAAAGATACATAACAAATGAATAGTGAATCATGAACTAGAGCATAAACCATGTACAACCTGTGCCATATACCATATCATCAACCACATGTAGATATGTACCATGTCATCAATGAAGCATATCAAAGAAGTTATGCATACCCCTCATGCATACATCATGATACAATATGAATATCCCTCAACTATGTACAAGAAACTCAAAGATGTGAGCTATAAGAACCATATCAATGTTGTACCATACACATGAGTTGTCCTCACTCAGTAAACCATATACCATATCCAAGTACAAGACCAACCATACTAATAATGCCTCAATAATTAAAAACATCATAAGAAAATCTAAGCATCAAAACCAACCGATAACCATACCATAACTTCTGTAGCCGACCTGAACCTGTAGAATGTTGACCTACGAACTTGCTTTCAGACTCTAGGGACCTAGTACCAACATCTATTCAAGTTTTCATGAGCTTTTCATATGTGCGTGACTTTCCCTTCAACATCCTGTGTATATACACTATTTCCTCCAATGCATCCTGCGTACATATGCCCCCTTACATGCCTGCAACTCGCGTATACCTTAGAAACCAAGGTTTTGCTATAACTCTAATATTTTAACCATCGACCCTTCTTTGCTATCTCAGAAAATGATGCTTCAACCTTAGAAAAATATTACTAGATCACAAGAAATATAAGCAATGAATAAGTCCGTGAGTGTACTTGTGAATGAATCATTGAGGTGTATTTACACTTGTGCTAGCTAACTCCATTCATTAATTTAGGGCTTCTAGGTTTTTCTTATTACAACAACTTTACCCCTTTGACAAAGAATTATAAACAACTAGGAGCTTCTTGTCCACTCTTTGGGGCTTCCAACTTTAGAAGGACATATCTCCTTAATTGTGAGGAGGCACGTGGCATTCCACATATCACCAGAAATGGTATGACAAGTACAATCCATCCATGAATGATTTACCTTCATTTATTCCATCCTTCATGACCAAATTCCATGATCAACTACATGATCCTTAACCATACTTAGAGGTTTTCTTGTAGACTTGTTCAAAGCATCTTCCCATGAGGGCCATGGTTAAATCTACGCCATAAGGGGACCACTTTGGAGACTTCTCCAAATATACCCATCACATCAGTTGACATCAATCCAATATTCATTGACATTAATGACAACCAACTTGCTATAGCAGGAAAACCCCCCTATGGACTACACTAGGGTTCAACATGTAGGCAAATATAACTGTCTAAAAGTCTCCTACTCTTTAGAATACCCCAAATATACCCCAAATTCATACAATAAATACAAAGTAAAAAGGATTCAGTAACTCTACCTTAAACTCCACGTCTGGTGTCGATCCTTTCACGTTCGATTGCTCCTAGACTACAAGTTTCCTCCCAAGGCTGACCTGCATTCACAAAAATAAAAACAAGAAACTACGAACATGTATCTCATATATGAATTAGTGGGTTAGATGTCAGTATAAAACATAAATCAAACATAAATATTGAACACATCATATTGCGAGATAGAAAAAAGTATTCCTTTTATTGATATCACAAAGTTTACTTACAATGAGATCGACGACTGCTCCTCGAACCTAGTCTGGGATCCTCTTCACCAAGATCCAAATGTTCTTCCACATATATTTCTCCTCTCACACTTCTTTCTAGGGAAATGGCATAGGCTTATAATGGAGGAAAAAGGCAAGAATGAGCAATTCTAGCACAAAACTCACAAGGTGGCTGCAAATTCTTGGGGCAAGGAGGGGATGTGAAACATGCATAGTTTCATTGTTCTTATTCTTATGTTTGGAATGAGACCCCAACACCTCCTTTAATATGAAAAAAGGATGTTTATACGGTTGGGTGACAGGATATAGGTAGTGGGACAATTGGAAAACTTCCCAATAGTCTGTAATCTCAACGAATTCCTTGCAACTTTTAAATTTTTGCAACATTTGTGTGTATACATGGGTTGTAATGATGCATCTAGCATAATTACGTGAGATTTAGTGTTGCAACAAGTGTGAGTACGCAGGTAGTAGTGGTGCAGGGTATGTATATCTTCAAAAATATGGTTTTTAAGAAGAGTTGCTCAGTGATGGCTTGGCAAAAATAACAAGTAAGAGGGCTTGATGCCAAGTATGCATGTATGGTGCAATTTAGGGTTATAACACAACTGTCCAACAATATATCCCTTTGAAATTGATAGAAACACTTAGGCATGGGAAGCCTTATGCTCATTCTCCCCCTATGTCCATCAGTCATCCTGTCTACATGCTTATTTCTCTCCATCTCCATGCCTCGCTTTTTATCTCTCCCCCTTTGACATCAATGGAAAAGGGTAATATTCTTCTAGAAATTCTCCCCATATCTATAGACATTTCTCTTCATGGCGCTTCCTCGTGTAATTCTTTGATGTATATATGAAAAAAATTCTTTATTTGAATTTCTTCAAGACTTGTGTTTCTCTCCCTCTGTTGAGTTAATCTTGATACTGAGTGGATCATTGTGGGGCATAAACTACTCAAAGTTTTTGTTGCAGATAATCGAAAGGTTCCCTTGCAAGAGGTTTAGTGAAGATATTTGAAATCTGCTCCTTTGTCCTAACATACTCTAGCTTGATGTTCTTTTTTGTATTTTGTTCCCATAAGAAGTGATACTTTATCATAATGTGCTTCCTCTTAGAGTGCATCATTGGATTCTTTGAAATATTAATGGCATTGGTGTTGTCACAAAGTATTGAAATGGGCTCATCATACTATACTTGCATATCCTATAAAGTCTGCTTCATCCAAAGAACCCAAGTACAACATGTCGCTACTGCAATGTATTCTTCCTCTACTGTGGACAAAGATACCAATGTGTAACACACTTGACCCCTAAAGTACATTTTTAAGGGATGGGGCATCGAAATTTGTATTTTCTTAATAATCTAAAATACTCTCCCCGAGATCTCCATCATCTTATGCTCGTCAAGATCTTCCCAACGACCATTACCATGATCAAATCTGAGATTAGGATTGGAAGTTATGCCCTTCTGAAGTTCTTCAGGCATTATTGTTCAAAGGCCACGTGACACCCACATGGGTTCCCCTCATTCATACCATCCCACCTAGCACGGTCTCGACCAAGGTCATCATCTTTAGCGAGGACATGGCCACTGGAGGGGCAGTTACAGGGAATGTTCCTCGTATCCTTGCAATTACCAGGCCTTTGGCCCTTCATCCTTCCTGATTAGGTCTGAAACACCCCCAGAGTCCTAAAGTCCTAGAGTTCTCTAGCACTTATGTATCTTTGGTGGGGATTAATCAACCGTTAAATTCAATAGTTGAGATTTTCCCTCATTCAATGCCTAGAGTTAAGGGATTCCAGCGTTCGGTGTTTTGGCTTTGAACATCCTTTTCTCTATCTACATATCCTTCAGAGTCTTGAAACCCTGAAATCCTACAACATGGCTCCGACCTTCAGCCCTTTTTGGGGCTTGCGTGTTAGTACTCCTAAAACCCCGGAGTTTTGAACTCCCAGACTCCCGAAGGATCCACACTCACATATGGTGGTAAGTTAAATGCAGAGGCAGGGACAGGTAGGTCCGGACCTTTGGTCGGTTAAACCCAACCTTCCAACATCCCAAGTTTCCTGAAGTATCAAACTCTCGGTGCCCCGAATATTCCACCATCTATTAGGTCGAGTAAGCATGTGACACACGAAAAAGGATATAAATGACATGTGGCCCTATCAATGGGTGACATGTGTCGTGTTCTAATTGGCATAAAAGGTCGATGGAAGGAAAAAATCAAGGTGACATGTGGCAGGTCGAACTTGGGTCCACGTAACCCTAGGTGACATCAGTGTGCCACATAACCCCAGACTAGAAACCTCCAGGAGTCTCTAACTTCCCCTCCCTGTGAAATTTCCTAGAGCTCTGAAGCCCAAACTTCTGCCATCAACCTCCCAATAGCCTTTTTTTCCCACGGTCAAGATAGGTCCACATAGATCCATATATATATGGCCTCCATAACTTTGTGACTTTGGTATTAGGAGCTTGGTTGTCTCATTTCCTTTTTACTCCCAGAGTGGTTAGCCCCAGACTGACCACAGTCTAGATCTAACGGTCAGGAGGGATCCCGACACATCCTCAGATAGACAATCCTCGTCACTTCACGACTTCGGATTTTAGGGGTTTCTCCCATGTAATACTCTTGTTCTCCCAGAGTGGTCAATGTCAGATTGACCATGAAGAATATCCAACAGTCATGGTAGATTCAGAATATCCTCAGATCTACGGTTCTCATCACTTTGTGAGTTCGACGTTCAAGGTTTCACCCACTTAACACTCCCTTTCTTCCCTAGTGGTCAATTCTGGACTAACCATGACGTAGATCAAATGGTTAGGAAATATCCCAAAGATCCTCAGATCTACGGCTCGCATTATTTTACGACCGAAAAGTGAATCAAGGTTTAAGGGTGGGATAGGTCCTACGGTCACAATCAAGGGAACATCTAGATGTCGGTCAACCTCATCGATAATCGTACCAGCAGGTTTCCTTCGGTTGGTTTTGAAGGTTGTAAACTCATAAAATTCCAAAGCTMCAGAATCTCGGAGTTTCGAAGCCAAAATAGCTGAGCTTCTTTCGGGCCTAGTGAAGGTTCCAGGGTCCTAGTCATATGGATTCCTTGACAAGTATCAGGGTTGCACGCTCAACCCTTAGTCGTGATTTGGTTAGGTTGTGGACATGAGCCCTTAGGCATATAAACAAATGGTTTGAAGGAGGTTTTTTCCCTCTACAAAGTTTGAAATCGGTAACCCGCGAAGATAAATTTTAGGGATCGACAGGATTAAAGTATTCCAGCTAAATCTGCCCCGACTCTTACATTACAAAATCAATCCTCGGGGAAAATTCCCTTCAGGATTTTCCACCCACTACAGAAATAGTAAAATTATTCTTAAATTCATTTGCAGACCCACATCTAAAGGTTCTCCTACTGCTAAGCAAAGGCAAACAAAAACCATTCAAATAGAGGGTTTAACAAAGAAAGAGTAAACATTTCTAATAATAAATCAAACAATGCAAATTGTAGCCATAAACAAAGACATCCAACCATTAATTTTAGTTCTAGAACATAGATAAGGAATACTTATCAAGGAACCAGATAATGAAGAAACTCCTAAGAGGGGTTTTCGTTTCCACTCAACCATAGGCACAACTCCTGGATGGATTTACTGTTGGCCACCCCATAGCTAGATCATGATGCTCTGAGAGAGACTCTTCCTTCTTGTTCAGCAACAATCAGAGACAGAGGCCACTCTCCTCCTCCCATAGGAACTTGAAAAAATCGTTTTCTCTCCACCAAGCAAGGGGGCCTGCAATGAGTGCTTCCTTAGTCACTCGTCTTCTCTACAACCCCATTTATCAGCTTGGACTGGAAATGCTTCCAATAGCTTCTTGCACCCAAAGAAATATTTTTTTCATTTCTCTTCAGAACCAGAGAGTTTCACATTCTCTTTCTTTTCAGAAAAAGTGGTCTCTCCAATCATCCTCTTCACAGTACTCCCCTTTCTTCCCACAAATTCCTTTCTTTTCTTTCCTTCCTCAGCCAGATTGTGTGAGTCTGAATCCCCATTTCGTGGTCAGTTTAGGAATTTTTTCATATGGCTACTCTGCCCATGTCCTCATTGACTGTTGAGGAGGACTTCCCAACTACCAACCTGACTGGTAATTTATTTCCGGGTCTGAATAATTTAAATCTAGTGAAGTACTGATTTGGTGGGGGTCATCTCAACCATTGTTGGTTCCCCTCACCATATCTATCATGCATCATGATCTACCTTGGAAAACCCCCTCAGCAGTTATGAAACATTATCCATTTTATTTAATAACAAAATACATACATTATCTTCTATAACAAAAAGGCCCATCAATTTCAACATCCACCCATATTTAGTTTGTCCATAGTATTTTGGAAATTTGTAGTTATATTTACAAGCTGAGGGAAACAAGGGTGTTACACAATGACTGTTTCTTACTTAACCATGATACCAGGCACTCACCCAAGTAGAAATATACTCCACTTGTACTTCTTCTATCATCAATTCAACTTGCCCAATTTGCATCTATGTAGGCAACAAGAGATATATCCTTTCCTTTTGGATACCATAAACAAACTCTTTTGTGCCTTTGAGATATATGAATATCCTCTTTGCTTCCAAAACATGTGATTCCTTTGGTGTTTCATGAAACCTTGCAACATGTCCATCTACCCACATCACGTATGGTCTAGAAGTTGTTACATAAAGTAAGCTACCAATCATCGATATGTACTGTCTCTGATATGTGTCCTTGGAATCATCATCCTTACTTAACTTGCAACTTGTATGCATAGGAGTACTGATCAGTCTGCAATCTGTCATTCCAAGCTTTTTCAACATTTCTATGATATACTTTACCCGAGAGATGAAGATACCTTTATTTCTCTGGCATATCTGTAGTCCCAAAAAGAAGGTTAACTCACCGAGCAATGACATCTCAAACTTGTGTTCCATGCCTTTGGAAAACTTATGACTCATTATGCCATCATCATTTCCGAAGATAATATCATCTACATAGACTTCAATAATAAATATAATGTCTTGATCCACCTTTATGTAGAGATTGTTGTCTGGATTTCCCTTCCTAAATCCTTGATTTTATAGATACTTGTCTAGTCTAGAGTACCATTCTATGGGGGCTTGTTTGAGACCATATAAATCTTTCATCAACCTGCAAACATGATTTTGCTTCTCTGAAAAATGAAATCCTTTTGGCTGCTCAATGTAGACTTCTTCCTCTAGATATCCATTTAGGAATGTTGATTTCACATCCATATGATACACTTTAATATTCTTGGAGCATGCATAAGCTAGAATCATTATGCTTGCTTCCATTTTGGCAACTGGGGAAAATGTCTCTTCAAAATCTAGACCTTCAACCTGAGAGTATTCTTTGCATACCAGTTTTTCATTGTTCCTAGTAAGTTGTCCATCCTCATTCAATTTGTTCTTGAAGACCCACTTCGTACCAATGACATTATTGTTCTTTGATATTGGAACCAGTTCCCAAGTGTCATTCTTTTCTATCTGATCTAACTCTTCATCAATGGCATTGATACAAAACACATCCTTGTTGGCTTCTTCAAAACTGCATGGCTCAATAGTAGATAGGAGTTCTAGATGTTGTTGTTCTGGTGAATGAATTCTTCTTTTGGTTTCAACTCCTACATCTTTATTTCCACTAATCTGATATGATGGATGATTTCTCTGCACTCGTCTGTTGGGTGTATTTGGAGGTACTTGAATATCTTGTTGTTCTTTCTCTACTTCTGGTTGTTCTACTTCTTCATCTGATTCTTCATCTACTTCTTCTTATTTCACATCTTCTTTGTGATCCTATTCCACCAAATATTTGCTACTTTGTTTTATATTTCATCCATTTCTCTCATTAATCATCATATTGATTCTTTCCACTATTTTTTTGAGTCTTAGATTGAAGCATTTGTATGCCTTCATTTTTCTTGAGTACCCAACCAATATGCCTTTGTCAACTCGTGAATTGAACTTTCTCATTCTACCATCTTCTCTTTCGATGTAGCATTTTCTTCCAAAAACTCTGAAGTGCTTCACATTTGTTGGTTTTCCTTTCCATAGCTCGTATGGGGTTTTATCATTGTTATTTCTTAGCATCCCTCTATTCTGAATGTGAACTGTTGTATGCATTGCTTGTATCCAAAATACATTTGTCAATTTGGAATACATTAACATGGTTTTATCTATTTCTTGTACTATTTTTTTCTTTCTTTCGACAACTCCATTTTGTTGAGGTGTCTTGGCTACTGAGAATTGCCTCTTTATCTCGTGCTCACTGCAGAATTCCATAAACTCCTTTAATGTCAATTCTCTTCCATTTTCTAATCTGAAACACTTGATTTTTAACTCAATCTCAGTATCAAACATCTCTTTGTATGTCTTCAAGTTATCGAATGCATCTAACTTCTTATTTAGAAAGAAAAATGCAGTCATTCTTGTGTAGTCATCAACTAGTAGCATGAAGTACTATTCACCTTTCAATCCTTTTTTTTCTTGTTGGTGAAACTAGATCAGTATGTACAATATCCATTGGTTTTGTTGTGAAGTATTCATTTGAATTGAACTTTGTCTTAGTATGTTTTCCCTATAGACAATGCTTTCATAGTATGTTTGATGGCTCCGACATCTCAAGAATTTCTCTTACTGCTTCCTTTTTTCTAACCTTGACAAGATTATCAAAATTTATGTGACCCATTCTTTTGTGCCAGAGCCAACTTTCATCTTCCTTTCCTAAGAAACATTTTTCCTTTCCAATTTCATTTAGAACATATATGTTACTTGAAATTCTGACAGTTATAACCACTAATATTTCTGATCATAATTTCCTTATTTCACATTTCTTTGAATCAAACACAATTCTATGTCCTCGATCACACATTTGAATTACACTTAGCAGGTTGTGTTTCATATCTTCAACCAATAGAACATTTTATGTTGTAGCAATCCTTGCTTCCTAGTTTGATTGTGCCTTTTCCAATAATTATGGTTGAGTTGTCATTCCCAAATGACATTGATCTGTCTCTTTCCTTCATCAATGTTATAAACTTGTCCTTATCACCTGTCATATGCTTGTATCATCCACATTTCTTATGTTGAGCTTGTAGAGAAAGATTTCATTCTTTAGTGTTGAATTGATTATGCTTTCTTATCCATATCCTTTGTGGTTATTTCTTATGACTGTTGAAATTCTTCTTTGGTTCTCTTGGAGGAACATTAAGTCTGCAATCTTTAATTATATGTCCAAATTTGTTTCACTTGTAGCATTCTACCTCATTACTCAATGATTCTAATCTATTGTAGCTTATATTATGTGTTTCATAATACCTTCTTGGATAAATTTTTCTTGTATAGCCCTCATTGTTTCCCTGTTCGCGGTGTTGGCTCTACATTTCATAATTTTGTGCCCAAAATTATAACATGAATAACATGAATCAAGAAAAATAGTTTGATACCTGGGGGTGGAATATCTTCTGAATGGTGTTTCTCTTCTGAATCCTCCTTCTTCTTGAGGTCTTTCTATAGCTTCATGTTGTTGATACTAACTTACGAATCCTCTCAGTGGTGCAGTGTCTCTGTAATCTTGTTCTTGAGTTTTCATGTCTTCTTCTTTAGAGGGACCTATGATGGCTTCTTCATAGCTTCTTGGTTCTTCTTCTTGCTCTGTCATTTTGGAGCTTGAGCCTTTCTTTGTCTATTTTTTACTGTATCCCAATCCAGATCTTTCATAGCAAGATCTTTGGATGTTAATGATATTATTCAATATCCTAGTGTTGTTTTGTTGCATGTCCTTCTTCTAAAGATCTTTTCTAAGAATGACTATCTCAACTTCCAAACCTTCAATGGTCATGTCTCTTTCTTCTAACTGTCCTATGAGTGATTCTTTAATTTTCTTGTCTTCTTCTACCTGGATTTTTAGCTTCATCATCATCTACTTGACTTTTTTGGAGTTGAATTTATGATATTATTCTCTCTTCTTTAGTTCATCATGGAGTGACTTGTTTGTATTCTTTTCCCTTTTAATAAATTCTATGGCACTCATCAATTCTTCTTTGTAATCGACTTCCACCTCTTCATATTCTTCTTTGGAGCCTTCTTCATAGTAGTTTTCTACTTCCATGAATAACACCCTTTCTGTATCATTGTTGTTGACTTCATCTCCATCTGATGAGGAACTGTCTTCCTTGGTGCAAATACTTTTCTTGAAAAACATCTTTTTGTTTCTTCTACCCTTTTGGATTTTCTTTTTCCTTTTAAGATCTTCTTCTTCTTCATTTATTTTATTTTCTTATAAGGACATTTATTAGAAAAATCATCAACACCATCACAATTAAAAAAAATCAATGGAAGCATACCTTTGTATTTGTTGGTTCCCTTTTTCAGCCTTCTGTCGAAGTTATCCACCTCTTCATCTTCCTCTGAATCATTGCTGCAACTACAATATGACTTTGGTTTTTGCTTGCTCTTTTTCTTTATCTTCTTGGATGCTTTGATTGTTTCTTCCTTTGTAACTAGATTCTTCTTTTTTGTTATCATTTCATAAGCTGTGTTCATCTCATGTAGCTCATCCATGCTTAATATATCTAAATCTTATCTTTCTTCTAGGGCTGAAATATTTGGGTCGTATCTCATAGGTAGAGACCTCAACACCTTTTGAACAATGACTGGTTCCTTCATTTCTTCTCTCAAACCTTTAATTGCATTCATTGTCTCATCAACCAGTAGAAAGTAAGAGGAAATTCTTTCATCTTCCTTCATCTTCAATTGTTCAAACTTGTCTCTAAAGGTTTGAAGTTTGGCTCCCTTAACGTTGGCATCTCCTTCGTAGATATTATTCAGTTTGTCCCATATTTATTTTGCGGAATCACAATGTACAACTTTGGTGTATACTGATTCATTCAAACCATTCAAGATTGCATTTTTGGATCTAGCATCATTATCTTTAAGTTTCTTCCCATCCTTATATGTTGGGGGAGTGGATGGTACTTTTTATCCATCTACTACTGCTCGCAAAACATTGAATCCTTGTGCCTGCACATATGTTTTCATCTCCTGCTCCATAAGTCATAGTTCTGACCGTCAAACTTTGGAACCCCAATCTTAGTGTAGTCCATGATCTCCTTCCAGTTATTAGACTACTTTCTGAAGGACTTGCTCTGATACCAATTGTTGGATTACTGAGAGGGGGGTGAATCAATAATGAACAATTAAATTCCTTTAACCATAGTTTATTCTTCAACAAGATTTAGCAGTTTATCTTTAACATTTAATAGATAATCAACAATATAAAAAAAATAACATCACATCACAATAGATACAAAACAAACTAGTATTTACATGAAAACCCAAATGATAGAAAACCATAGAATGTTTTTCTTATATATTTATCAAAAGAAAACATGCCTCAAGCATACACTATATCATGAGAAAAAGTAATTATCATAACAATTATACAACCATACAAGTACCTATGAAACTAACCTAAAACAATAAGATGATGACTTGTAACCTTTCTTTCAGTCTCTAAGGACCTGGTATCAACATCTATTTAAGGTTTTATGATCTTTTCAGATGTAGGTGACTTTCCATTCAACATCCTACATATATACTCCCTTTCATCCACTGCATTCTGCATACATACACTCCCTTACAGGCTTGTAACTCGCTTATACCTCAGAAACTAGGGTTTTTCTATAACTCTAAGATTTTCACCATCGACCCTTCTTTGCTACCTCAGAAAATGACGCTTCAACCTTAGCAGAAGATCACTAAATCACAATAAACATAAGTAATGAATAAGTTTGTGAGTGTACTTGTGAATGACTCCTTGAGGTGTATTTATACTTGTGCTAGCTAACTCCTTTCCTTAATTTAGGGCTTCTAGGGTTTTCTTTTTACAACAAATTTCCCCCTTTGACCAAGACTTATAACCAACTAGGGATTTCTTGTCCACTCTTTGGGGGTTCCAAATTTACAAGGCCATATATCCCTAATCGTGAGGATCCACATGATGTTCCACATATCACCAGAAATGGTAGGATGAGTACAATCCACCCATGAGTGAGTTACCTTCATTTACTCCACCCTTCATGACCAAATTCAATGATCAACTATAGGATCCTTAACCATACTTAGGGGTTTTCTTGTAGACTTCTTCAAAGTGTCTTCCTGTGAGGGTCATGCTTAGAGCTACGCCATAAGGGGACCACTTTCAATACTTCTCCAAATAAACTCATCACATCAATTAAAATCAATCCAATATTTGTTGACATCAATGACAACCAATTGTCCAACACCAAGGTTGCAAGACATTTTGGTTTTGGGAAGACAGTTACCAACTTACAATGGTATGTGTACTGGCCCATAATGCAAGAATATGTAGCATGATATATCATAGGATGTATACTTTGTTGTACAAACAAGCCCAATAACAGGAAGCAAGTTCTATGACATCTCTTACTTGTACGCACTCGAGCTTGGGAAATCATTTCCATAGATTTCGTGGGAGGTTTACCAACAACCAGGAAGGGACATGACTATATGTTTGCGGTATTTGACAGATTTGACAAGATGTGCATTCTCATGCATTGTAAAAATGTCATCAAAGGAAAAAAGAAACAAACATGTTCTTTGAATAGGTCTAGGTGCACTTTGGGATACTAAGGAGCATCATCTCAGACAGGGATACCAGATTTCTCAGTAAATTTTGGACTACATTATGGGAGAATATGGAAACTAAGTTGAAGAGATATACAACATTCCATCCACAGACAGATGGGTAGATATAAGTATTCAACAATAATTTGGTGAAAATTTTGAGGGGTTACACTCAGAAGCATCCAAAGACCTAGGATGAAAATATGATCTACATACAACACTCTTATAATAGACCAATCATCACTTCTACTGGTAAGTCACCTTTTGAAACTTACTTTAGATATTTGGCACCTTCACCCTTGGATGTTGTATATGGACAACAAGGAGGAGCAAGGGAGGACTTCACAAGAGATGCATTTAGAGAAGAAAAAATTGTTCAGAAGACTAGGCAAATCCATTTCCAAGTACATGAGATGTTGAAGAAGTCACGGGAAAAATACAAGGCTAAACATGTGTTGGATTACTGAGAGGAGGGGTGAATCAGTAATAGAGAAATATAATCCTTTTTAACCATTTAATGAAAATGTTATATCAATGTAGCATTATCATCCAATATTTGTAGAGTAAATAAACAATGAACAAATGAATAATCATACACATACACAGTACACCCATGTTTTTACGTGGAAACCCAAAGCGGGAGAAAACCACATAATGTTTTTTCTTATATGTCTTGAAGAATTACATTCATTGGAAGCACCAACTTCCTTTGTTTTCCAGCTGCAACTGGAAGGAGGCTCCAACCCCCTAGTTTCTCAGGCTACAACTTGAGGGAAGCTCCAATTCCCCAATTCTATGGATACAACTAGAAGGAGGCTACAACCCCCTATGTTCTCCAGCTACAACCGGAAGGTGGCTACAACCACCTATCCTTGCCCCGTCAAACCGCCCTGACGTATAAGTAGAATGATGGAACCACTGTCACACTATCACTTTGAGATATATTGTTGTAAACCTGTATCAATCAACCTGCACCAAACAACCTTAGTACCAATAACATGAACCATGCATCAACCATGCATCAACATGTACCTCAACCTGTAATCAACCTGTACCATGAATAAGTGCATCAACCATGCACCAACCTATACCAAACAACCTGTAATCAATGTGTAACATAAACAAGTGCATCAACCATGTACCAACCTGTACCTCAACTTGCAAACCTTCCTTAAGTTTAAGAACAATAGACTAGCATTTTCATCAAACTTTACTTTTGTCTCACGTGACTAGTTTTGGATTAGTCAACAAACCTAACTTGAAATTTCATAACTATGTACATGTAATGATTAAAGATATCAAAATAGAACACAATGTTCTTCAGTTTGCTTTGTGAAATTCCTCCAAGTGTCACTACTTGGAACCTATCAGAAAAGGATTTATAGCAAAAAATGACATACCATGTTCAATTTTGGCTTATTCTAGAGAGAAAACTTGTAGAGCGTTTCCTACACAGAATATGTGTTTTATGGATATGAACATTTTACAAAGAATACTATAGTCATTACTCTAACAAACACATTTGGTCTTACTGAATTTGGATCGGTTATGAAGAAGTTATGATGTTTTTACCCGAAACACGTGTTTTAGACTAGTTTCAGGACTAGCCACAAACCCTATTTTCCACGAAGTGTAACTCCAAAAATAAAACGACCCACAAGCTCTAATTCACACCATAGCTACTTGGATATTTTTTCTCAATGGCCTCCCAATTTCATGGTCTGAATCATTCTAGAAAAAAAGTTATTGCGAAAGTGGTGAGATGACCTGTAAATAACATACCTTAGAAAGCATCATCAAAAGAATTTATCCTCCCTTGAATTTCGGCCTTTTCTACTTCACCTTCCCTCTAAAATTTGGCTTAGATATCCTTTGGTTACCTCAGTCACCTATAGATATTCAATATTTTCAAGTGTGATTAAAATGAGAGAGCCTTTCCTATTATTTATACTCTCCAAGTAGCTTCCTTAGAAACATCTTCTAGGCCACTTTGTCCACATAGTCACCTATGTCCAACTTTTCCCAATTTGCCACTTGTCCATGTATCCAATATCCACTTGACCACTTAACCCATTTTCCTCATTTTAGGGTTAACCTTCTTATAACCACTTTCCATAATTAGAAAGTTCTCCATTTACTTTATTATTTAAATAATCCTCCTTGACTTTGTCACTTCACTTTATTATTTAAATAATCCTCTTTGAATTTGTCACTTCACTTTATTACTTAAATAATTTCTTCTTTGCAAGCACTTTGACTTCTTTGACCTTTTGGGGCTTCAAGCCAATCATATGAGGGTCCTTCAACTTCGTAAGGCCATAACCCTCAAACCGTGAGGAGTTATGTGACATTCCACATACCACCGGAAATGGAATGACATGTACTATCAATATAGAATAGTATTATGTGTAAATATATCAAAACTCATACCATTATACATCAAACAAAATTGGGTGCATTACCTAAACCTTTGTGCTACCAAAATTCGCTACCAGACTTTCTTCAAGGGTTGAAAACAATGACAACCAACCCAATTAATAAAAAATATCCCCCTTTGGCATCAATGGCAACACTCTGATGCATTACTAAAATCATATCACTCATGCTCCCCCTGGAACCATGCCTACATCTTTGTGACCAACACTCCCCCGGGAACCATGCCTCTATCCTCTACATCTAATAAATCTTCCCCCTTTTATTATCAATGGCAAAGGTATCTTTCCATTCGGGTCTTCTCCCCTTAATTGACTCGTCTGATCTCCCAACCTGAATTGTCCTCTTTATGGTGCCTCCTCATGTACATCTAAGACATATAAGATAAGCATTCAAAAAAATTCATTTTGGAGTAGAAATAACTCCGAATCTCTGGCAAAGATACTCAAAGTATTCTCGTGGAAGCGGTTTTGTAAAGATGTCTGCCACTTGTTATTTTGTGCCCACATATTCAACTTTGATGTTCTTTTCTGCAACCTCTTCCCATAGAAAGTGATACTTGATTGGAATGTGATTCGTCTTGGAGTGCATCACCAAGTTCTTTGAGATACTAATGGTGCTTGTATTATCACAATAGATTCAAATGGGCTCATCATACTCACCATGTATATCTGTTAGAGTTTATTTCATCCATAGAACTTGTGTACAACATGTTGCTACGACAATATACTCTGTCTCGGCTATAGATAAAGATATTGATGATTGTTTCTTTCTTAGCCATGATACTAAACACTCATCCAAGTAGAAAATTGCTCCACGGGTGCTTTGTCGGTCCTCAATGAAACCTCCCCAATCTGCATATGTGTAGGCAATAAGTGATAGATCATTTCCTTTTGGATACCATAATCCAAACTCTTTTGTTCCTTTGAGATATCTGAGAATCCTCTTCACTGCTAATACATGTGATTCCTTTGGTGTTTCTTGAAATCATGCCACCTGTCCAACTACCTACATTACATCTAGTATGGATGTTGTCAGATATAGTAGACTACCAATCATTGACATGTATTGCCTCTGATGTGTAGACTTTGAATCATCATCTTTTCTCAACTTGCAGCTAGTTTTCATGGGAGTGATAACTGGTTTGCAATCTTCTATTCCGAACCTCTTTAGCATTTATCTGATATACATGGTTTGAGAAATAAAAATTCCTTGGTTGCTTTGATGTTTATGAAGACCCAGAAAGAAGGATAGTTCTCCAAGTAATGACATTTCAAATTCATTCTGCATGTCCTTTGCAAATTTCTAGCTTAATCTGTCATCAGTACTTCCAAAAATAATATCATCAACATAAACTTCAATTAATAAAATACTATATTGAGTTACGTTGATGTAGAGGTTGTTTTTTGCACTTCCTTTTCTGAACCCTTCCTGCTGTAAATATTTATCCAGACTAGAGTACCATGCTCTAAGAGCTTGTTTTAGACCATACAAGGCCTTCTTTAATTTACACACATAATCTGCATTCTCTGACAAATGAAATCCTTTTGGTTGTTCAATGTAGACTTCTTCTTGAAGTTCCCCATTCAAAAAAGTTTATTTTACGTCCATCTGATACACTTTAATATTTTTGGAGCATGCATAAGATAACAACAATTGGATTGCTTCCATTATGGCAACTGGGGAAAATGTCTCTTCAAAGTTGATTCCTTCGACCTGTGCATATCCATTACATACCAATCTATCTTTGTTCCTTGTAACCTGTCCATATTTATTCGATTTATTCCTATATACCCACTTTATGTCGATCACATTATTATCCTTTGGTCTTGGAACCAATTCCCAAGTGTCATTTTTTTCTACTTGATCCAATTCTTCATCCATGGCCTTATTCCAAAATTCACCCTTGATGGCCTCTTCAAAACAAGTTGGTTCAATCATAGATGAGAGTGCTAGGTGTGTTTATTCTGGTGAACAGATTCTTCTTCTAGTCTCAACTCCTGCATCTTTGTTTTCGATAATATAATCTGAAGGATGATTATTTTGTACTCGAATGCTAGGTGTCTTTGGAGGCACTTGCTGAGCTTTCTCTTCTACTTCTGTCGGATCCTATTCATCTTCCCCTTCTACTTCTTTTTCATCTTTTTCTTCTTCTTTGCAAAGTTGTTCCATTGATTCATTTTCTTCTTCCTTTAATTCTTGTCTACTTGTTTCATCAATTTTTACGTTGATGCTTTCCACAACTTTGTTCCCTCTTAGGTTGTAAAACTTGTATGATTTCCTTGCACTTGACTAACCAACAAGTACTCCTTTGTCCACACAAGATTCAAACTTTCCCATTCTACCATTTTCTCTTTTAATGTAGCATTTGCTTCCAAAAAATCTAAAGTGCTTCACATTTGTTGGTCTTCCTTTCCATAGCTCATAGAGAGTTTTTTCAATTTTGTTTCTGAGCATTACTTTGTTTTGAATGTGAACTGTTGTATGCACTTCCCGTGTCCAAAAGATATTTGTCAATTTGGAATCCATTAGCATTGTTCGAGCCATTTCCTATACTGTTATGTTCTTTATTTCAACAACTCCATTCTATTGAGGTGCCCTAGCAACAGATAATTGCCTTTTTATTCCATGCATGTTGTAGTAGTCCATAAATTCCTTTGAAGTGAACTCTCCTCCATTATCAGATCTCAAGCATTTGATTTTTGAATCCATTTTATTTTCAACCATTTCATTGTAGACCTTGAAGTTTTCAAAATCTTTTGACTTATTCCTGAGTAAAAAAACTGCAGTCATTCTTGTATAATCATCAACTAATAACATAAAGTATTTCTCACCTTTTAAACCCTTTGTTGTAGTTGGTCCAACTCAATCAATATGCACAATTTCTAGTGGTGGTGTTGTTGAATATTATTTTGATTTATACTTGGTCTTTGTTTTCTTTCCTTGTTGACAATGCTTACATAAAGTGTTGGTTGGTTTCGTGATCTAGGGAATTTATCTAACTACTTCCATTTTTTTTTGAATTTGACAAGGTTATCAAAATGTATGTGACCCATTCTTCTGTTCCATAGGAAACTTTATTCTTCCTTTCCTAGGAAACACTTTTCATTTCCAATTTCACTTAATACATATATGTTGCTTGAAGTTCTCGCAGTTGTTGCAATCAATTTTCTTGAACCTTCTTTTCTTATCTCTCACTTTTGTGAATCGAAAGTAACTTTATGACCTTGGTCACACATTTTACTCACACTTACAAGATTATGTTTCATATCTTCTACTAGTAGAACATTTTATTCCTTGGTATTCTTGTTTTCAATTATGACTGTGCCTTTTCCAATGATTTTAGTTGAATCATCATTTACGAAGGAGACTAATCCATCTCTTTCATTTCTTAATATAAGAAACATGTCTATATCACCTGTCATGTTTTTTGAACAACCACAACATACCAACCATGTTTCTTCTGCTTAGCTTGTAGAGCGAGTGTGCATTCTTCATTGCTATACTGATTTTTCTTTCTTATCCATGTCCTTTTATAAGGTTCATTTCTGTGACTGTTGTTGTTCTTTTTTGGTTCTCTAGGAGGGACTGTCATTATGCAATCTTTGGCCATGTGTCCAAAGTTGTTACATTTGTAGCATTCCACTTCAGTGCTCAAAGATTCAAACCTGTTGTAACTTCTTCTCTGTGTTTCATTAGGCCTTCTTGGATAACCCTTTTGTGTATGAATTTCAAATTTTTTTATGTTCCTGTTGTTAGATATGCAATTCACAGCTTTATGTCCAAAATTATTACATGCGTAACATAAACCAAAAAATATAGTTTGATACCTAGGAGTTGAACATCTTCTGAAATGAGGTACTCTTATGAATCCTTCTTCTTCTTGAGGCCTATCTGTTTCAATCGATTGTTGATTCTGAAATCTGAATCTTCTCGGTGGAGGAGTGTCCTTGGAATTTTCTTTGTAGACCTTCCTATCCCCTTTGATTGTTTATGCATAGATTTTTGGATATGTTTCTTGTTCTTTTGTTTTGGAGCTTGATCCCTTTTTGTTTGATTGTATCCAAGTCTGGACTTTTTATGATGAGGTTTTTGACTGCTGATAATGTCATTCAAAACTTTTGATCCATTCTACATATTTTTCTTTTGAAGATCCTTTCTTAATGTGACAATTTATGCTTCCAAATTTCCAATGATCATGTCTCTTCCTTCTAGCTATTCTTTGAGTGCTTCTTCAATTCTTTTATCTTATTCAATTTGAACCTTCAAATTTGTGATCATTTGTTCTAGTTCCTGAGTATCTTCTTTCTTGTCTAGTTCTACTTGTAGTTTCTTGTTTTTCTTCTTTTCTCTTATGATAACTTCTATGGCCCACAACAATTCTTCTTGATAGTCAACTTCTGCCTCTTCATATTCTTCTTCAGCCTCTTCATATTCTTCTTTGGCCTTTTCATATTCTTCTTCAGAGTCTTCTACTGCCATGAATAGAACTCTTTCTGTCTCACTGTCACTGACTTCATCTTCATCTGATGATGAGATGTCTTCTTTGGTGCATAAGAGTTTCTTGAAAACTTTCTTTGTGGTTATTTTTCCTTTATATGTTTGTTTTCTATTTGAGTAACCTTCATCATTTCTCTTTTTCTTATGAGTACATTTGTTAGCAAAATGACCAATACCATCACAATTAAAACAAATAAAAGAAATCTCACCTCTATACTTGTTGTTGGTTCCCTTGTTCAATATTCTAACAAAGTTGGTCGCTTCTTCATCATCTTTCGAGACATCACTGCTGCTGCTATGTTCTTTTTCTTTTTTCTTTCCCTTTTTCTTTGACCTTTTGGATGCTTGGAATGCTGCTTCTTTCATATCTGGATTTTCCTGTTCAGTTCTCATTTCATATGTTGTGAATATTCCATGTAGTTCGTCCATGCTTATTGAGTTTAGATATGATCTTTCTTCTAGTGTTGATATCTTAGGGTCAAATATCATAGGAAGAGATATTAGTACCTTTTGAACAATTACAGATTCTTTGATTTCTTCTCCCAATCCCAATATTTCATTTACTGTTTCATCGACTTGTAAAAAGTGACCTGCAATATTCTCATCTTCCTTCATATTTAGTTGTTCGAACGACCTCTATAAGTTTGAAGCTTTGTTGCTTTGACTTTTGAATCTCCTTCATAAATATTTTGAAGTTTGTCCAAAATCTCATTAGCGGATTTGCAATGTGCAACTTTGGTGAATACTGATTCTCTAGGACCATTCATAAGTGCATTTGTGGCTTTGGAATTATTCTGACAGAGTTTCATTTCTTTGTTAGTTGTCAGCGGAACTACTAGTGTTGTGTATCCATCTACAATTGATTTCCAAATTTCAAATCCCTGTACCTGTATATATGTCTTCAACCTTATGCTCCAAAATTCATACACCTATGCATTAAACTATGTTATTCCATTTTAATACATCTTGTTTCTCTCCATGATCTACCTTTCAGTGGTTAAACTGATTTTTGAAGGAACCTACTCTGATACCAATTTTTGGATTATTGAGGGGGGGGGGG
>JASDQU010243479.1:73974-93603 GCA_032191745.1 Picea mariana | reverse complement strand
AATTCATTGGAAGCACCAACTTTCTTTGTTTTCCAGGTGCAACTGGAAGGAGGCTCCAACCCCCTAGTTTCTCAGGCTACAACCTGAGGGAATCTCCAACTCTCCAATTCTCTGGCTACAACTAGAAGGAGGCTACAACCCCCTATGTTCTTCAACTACAACCTGCAGGTGGCTACAACCACCTGTCATTGCCCCATCCAACTGCCTTGACATATAAGTAGAATGATGGAACCACTATCACTGTGAGATATACTGTTGTAAAACTGTACCAATCAACCTGCACCAAAAAACCTATACCAATAACCTGAACCATGCATCAACCATGCAACAACCTGTACCTCAACTTGTAATCAACCTGCACCATAACCAAGTGCATCAAACATGCACCAACATGTACCAAACAACCTGTAATGAACTTGTACCATAAACAAGTGCATCAACCATGCACCAACTTGTACCTCAACCGACAAGCCTTCCTTAAATTTAACAACAAGAGACTAACATTTTCATTAAACTTTACTTTAGTCTCACATGACTAGTTTTGGATTAGTTAACAACCCTAACTTGAAATAATCATAACTATGTACCTGTAATGAATAAAGATCTGAAAATAGTACATAATTTTCTTCAGTGTGTTTTATGAAATTCCTCCAGGTGTCACTACTCGGAACCTCTCAGAAAAGAAGTTATAGCAAAAATGGCATACCTTGTTGAATTCTGGCTTATTCTAGAGAGTGAACTTGTAAAGCGTGCCCCACACAGAATATTTGTTGTATGGATCTGAAAATTTTAAAAAGAATACTAAAGAATGTACTCTAACCAACACATTTTATCTTACTGAATTTGGATATGTTATGAATAAGTTATGACGTTTTTACCCAAAACACATGTTTTAGACTAGTTTCAAGACTAGCCACAAACCCTATTTTCCACGGAGTGTAACTCCAAAACTACAATGAACCACAAGATGAAATTCATACCACAACTACTTGGATATTTTTTCTCAATAGCATCCCAATTTCCTGATCTGAATCATTCTAGAAAAAACGTTATTGCGAAAATGGTGAGATGACCTGTAAATAACATACCTTAGAAAACATCATCAAAAAAATTTATCTTCCCTTGAATTTCGACCTTCTTTACTTCACCTTCCCTCTGAAATTCGACTTAGATATCCTTTGGTTACCTCAATAACCTGTATATATTCAATATTCTCAAGTGTGATTAAAATGAGAGAGCCTTGTCTTTTATTTATACTCTCCAAGTAGCTTCCTTAGAAGCATATTCTAGGCCACTTTGTCCACATAGTCACCTATGTCCAACTTTTCCCAATTTTCCACTTGTCCATGTACCCAATAGCCACTTGACCACTTAACCCATTTTCCTCATTTTAGGGTTAACCTTCTTATAACCAATTTCCATAATTATAAAGTTCTCCATTTACTTTATTATTTAAATAATCCTCCTTGACTTTGTCACTTCACTTTATTATTTAAATAATCCTCTTTGACTTTGTCACTTCACTTTATTATTTAAATAATCCTCTTCGACTTTGTCACTTCACTTTATTATTTAAATAATCCTCTTTGATTTTGTCACTTCACTTTATTGTTTAAATAATTTCTTCTTTGCAAGAACTTTGACTTCTTTGACCTTTTGGGGCTTCAGGCCAATCATATGAGGGTCCTTCAACTTTGTAAGGCCATAAATCTCAAACCGTGAGGAGTTATGTGACATTCCGCATACCACCGGAAATGGTATGACATGTACTATCCATATATAATAGTTTTACCTACAAATATACCAAAACTCATACCATTATACATCAAACAAACTTGGGTCCATTACCCAAACCTTTGTGCTACCGAAATTCGCTACCAAACTTTCTTCAAGGGTTGACATCAATGACAACCAACCCAATTAATCAACAACATGATAAACACAGAGCTGGTAATTCATTGAAAGTGGGAGACATAGTTTGGTTACACATGAACAAGGAAAGACTATAGAGTCTTGTTAATAAGATCAAGGCTCTATGGTATGAGCCTTTTGAGCTATTAGATAAGGTGGGAGAAAACGCCTACAGACTTGATCTTCCCATACATGCATATTTTCTCAGTATTGAAAGTAGATAATTTCAAACTCAATGACCCTTCCATTTTGGATTAGGAAGAGGATAAATTCCTACCTTCCATAAAGGACTTAGAACCAGATGCTCAAGTAGAGTTGGTAGAAGACAAACTTTTGCAGAATTGGTCCAGAAATACAAAACAAGGGCAACATGACCTTTGGCAAATTGGGTTGAAGAGACAAATTCTAGGAAAAGAAAAGTGGTACTATAGGGAGAATGTAGAGGAAAAATCTCCTCACCTCATTTAGTAAATATTTTGGGGACCAAAAACCTCCTTATATGGCGAGGTATGGCCTAGATTGGATCATTATATTATTTGCCATCTATCTCAATGCTTTCAGAGTGGAAAAAAATGGAGGAATCATCTTGTAGGGTCATTTTTGTTTATGTGCCCTCATGTACCAAGGTTGTGGCAACCAAATTTTTCAATTCATCTTGGTGGCCTTTTCAGTGTCCTTAATCCTGTCAAAATATTCATATGTTCATTTATAAGAATTCTATCACAGTCAATATATATATAATGTGATTAAAAAAATACCTAGTAGTTTTTGGTATTTTCTCTATTCTCTTGAGTCGTTTTCCCCTAGCATTAGCTCTTAAACCCACCCATTCTTCTTCTAGTATAAAGGAAGAACACTCATAGTAAGGGTTATCTGCTAACTTCCTACACACTATGTCTTGTACCTGCTACAAATGTTTTCATGCAATGGAATCAACCTTTTATTTGTTGAATATTTGTCCATACCATTGCACCATGTACTTCCTAAGCTCCAATCTCAATTTTTTTAAGTTTGAGAACCATAAGACATTCTAATAGTGGGTGCAAAAATGAAATATGCCTTCTCATATGAGTTAACATAAAATTTGTTGTTTGCAAGAAGTTGTCTTTCCTTCAAGTGAACTTCATCATTGTTTAGATGTAATTTTATGGGAATCTATCCCAAGTTATGAACAATAGTAACTAGAGAAGAAGTGTAGGTGGTATTAAGACTAGGATCATGGCCAATGGGCATGTGATGAGATGGAGTTTGGAGGTAGTTTCTAGCCATGTATTGCGATGGAAGATTGAGGTTGTTTATCAATGCAATGTCATGAGATGGAGGCCTAAGGGTGTTTGTGGGTCTAGGGTGAATGGTGAATGTTACATCTAGTGGTTGCCAAGGATTAATATTAAGACCAACTTGTTGGTCAATAATACAGTAAAATATCAAAATTATCTAGAATAAATAAAAAAATACAATTGCTATTTTTTGAAACTAGAAAAGAAATGTTGAATTTACCATTCATAAAAGTATTATGTTCATCAAGATTATTTTATTGATGTATATTGATCCATTCTTCTTAGTAATTCATCTCATTCCTAATGGTTTTTAGGGTCATTTATTTTGAGTATATGTAAATATAAAATTATGCACACTTATCCAAACCATGTTCTATTGAAATATGAGGGTTAAGGTCACAAAGTGTATCATCATCAATGCCATGCCCTATGGACGGGGGCTCAACCTAGCAACTAGAAACATTAGCTAGGTAGTGCTTCCACTTAAACATTAAATGTGGATGTTGAACTAATATATTAAGTATGGTAGTTGAGGACAAATGCGCAAGGTGGTGGACCATGCATGTCATGGTCTTATACAAATATGGTATTTCTCTCTCCCATAGGTTTATTCCTTCTATCAATGTGCAACCATATTGATGAGATAAAAGTATTATGGAAGTATTTCTTCAAAAATATTGATAGAATGGCTAAGCAAGATGGAGTGCCACCTATAATTAATGTTGAAGTATCATTAAAGGCCATGGAAAAAACATTTAGTCCTTTACTACTACCCTTTGATGTGATATTTCCCTCTCCCATAGGTTTCTTCCTCCTATCAATGTGCAACTATATTGATGATATAACATTGTGATGGAAGTATTACTTCAAAAATGTTAAGATTGAGTGGCTAAGAAAGATGCAGTGCCACCTCGAATTAATGGTGAATTATCATTAAAGTCCATGTAAGAAAAATTTAATGATTTAATTTAAGGAGGATTCAATCATCAAAATGAAGGCTTGGTGAGAATATTCACACTTGGTTTCAATAGTTCATTTGGTTCATTGCTAACTTAAATTTTAACTTGAACTAAAGAATTTATGAAATACTTGAACGTGTAACCCATGGATTGGCAGTTCAGTACATTCTTATTTTCACAAGACATGGTGCCACCATCCTATGTCAAAGACTACTAGAACTACAAGGAAAACACTTTGTAGCGAAGTTTTTTAATGTTACAAGATTGGACAAAATTTTCAAAAAAACGTCCACTACAACCTTCGCTATTCACAATGAATGTTTTAGCGGATGTTCCATATAACTAAAAAAATTGGGCAGCCAAAGGTTTTAGCGGAGGTTTTTTTGTCGATGCTTGTGTTGGTAAAAATGCACCAATGCATATTGAGTATCACACATTGGTGCACACACATAAATGAAAAGCACTGGTGCATACACATAAATAAAAATCATCGATTTTTTTTATGTTTATGCATGCATCGGTCCATATTGTAATCATATGCAACAAAATATTTTGAAACGATAAAAATATAATCATACATTATGTCATTTAAATAAGTGTCATTTTCTCGCAATTTTTAGCACCGATGTGTATAACTCATAAAAATGCACTGTTTAGTTAGTTCAAAAGAACATAGTGCACGGATATGTATATATTTTAATTAATTGTTTTTTTTACATATTTTCAATTAATCATCTCAAAATCAAATATTTTTTATAATAATATTGATTTTATATTTTTGTTATTGCATTTTGATATAATGATTGCATTAATGTGTTATCCAAGGCATTACACCTATGCTATTTGTAACAATGTAAATCATCCATATATTAATTAATCAACAACACAACATTTTACAACATTTGACAATGTAATGAAATAAGAAACCCATTTTATCATATATGAATAAGTGACCCATCGTCATACAAAATGGGACAACATAAAGGTCCACAATAATCAAAATGCAACCAATATGTAATTATTACACTCATTGGTAACATGTCCTCATGCAATTGGGATAATATGTCGAGTATATTAAACAAAATCCCTGATTTTCACAGACAAATATTCCAAAACATACAACTTGCAGTAACATTCAATTATATTGGTTGTCATTCAACATCGCTTGAACTGTTGTCATCGCTTGAGTTGCATGTATGCCTCATTTTTTCATCACTTGTAGGCAACATTGTACTTTGATTATTTAACCTAATGTTTCCTCGATAATCTTGTTTTTTTATGTTTCACCTCTTCATGTTCCATCTACAAACATAAAAATAAAGTGTAATAAGTACACACACATGCACACAGTAGAATAAACATGATTGCATAAATAAAAAAGTGTACCATAGAAACAACTTTTTCATAAACAATACACATTCTTTCAAAGCCATGTTGCATGTTATCTCTCAAAATATCTTCTAATGGATGCACTCCATATTTTGTTTCCTGCATGTTTAATATGTCAAGACAAAGCATAGTCGATATAATTAATATGAAAGTTTCTTGTGGTTCCATTAATTATAAAACAAGGGAAGTTAAACAACATAGCTACTTACAAATTGTTCGATTAAACCTTGATACTTCAACATATACTCACAACTCATACTTAACCCAATGTCTATCAACTCTTCGTTCAACTCTTCTTTGTATATTAGCACCTATTAGAAGACATCCATGGATGAGTGTAAATTAGTTATTTAAATATAAATATCATAACAAAGATGAAATTTTAAGTAAGACCAAAAAAGTAAGCACTCTCAAACTTTGTAATCAACCATTTTATTCCTCACCATCTTGTCTTATGTGTTGAATGGGTTTCATTTTTTTTTTTCTTTTCTACAACAAAACAATTGAAATCAGTATTTCATGCAATAATTAAATTCAATGTACATATGATAATAAATGAATGATTACATATCTATGATGCACATTGTAATTGTTGCGATGGCTCCTCTTGAGATGCAATTATGTTCATTTCTTTTATCATCTCCCTGTACACTTTTTTGGACATCTCCACCAACATGTATTGGTTTTTCTCTCATTTGTCCTTTGGAATTTCCAAGACATGCCTTAGCCAACACACATCATTAATTTAAACCTACAGATGACTCAAAGATACTAAATTTTCAATACAACTAAAAAAACTTGCCTTGTTCTGTTGTTGGGATGATCTATCATCGTGTTCGCTGCAATAAGTTGTTTTCCTTGAACTTATATTGGCCATATTCTATAAAACAAAAGACAAGAATCATTAGATATAAAAGCTACAATTTTTTTTTACAAAATTATTTTTTGGTCTGTATAATAAAATAGTACGCACTTGTGTGTTAATAATATGTATATGCACCGGTGCATTAATACTATGTATTTTCACTGGTGCATTAATAATATGTATGCACACCAATGATTTATGTATTAATAGAAGCATCATGGCTCATTACCATTTATTTATCACTGCCAAACATGTGAACACGTTTATTTTTATTTTAAACTCCACGGTGTTATTGATGGGAACATGTGCACTGGTGCGTTATTCCTATATAGTGTGCATCACAAACCATGGAAACACTCTTTTTAATAAAACTGAGAGCGATGGGGTTTGAGATCCAATGCAATGAGTGATCCCATTGCAACAAATACCAAATGCCCCATATACAAGTAACGAAATCTTATAAAAATATATTGCTTAAAAAAATTTCTACTTGTGAAATATAGAGAGGAAAACCAAGAGAAACAACAAGGAAGCTAGGGATTCCAATATTGAATGTAACTATGAAACCCTTTTACTTTTTTGATAATGCACTGAAATTTGTTTGAACCAAATAGGGAAAAGATTAAGATGATGAATAGAATAAAATCACATACCTGAAATTTCTCCTCTGCAAATTTGTATGTAAATTTGTCTCTTCAAAAAAATATACCCACTCCAAAGACTTTGCATGTAAATCTCTCTTGCACAAATCTCCCCTCTAAATTTTGGCAAAATAATGAAATAATGATTAGGATTTTCATTTATAAATACATACATTTTCAAAATATAAAATTCCCACTCATTTTTTTCGATCTGTATTTTGATGCATTGATTCGGTTATATATATACACACACCCTTTAGTAGTGCACCCGACAGTAATATGTACTAGTGCATTTTTTTTTATCGGAATGCACCAAAGCTATATTGGTTTCTAAGCATATTGTGGAAGATTTATGTTTTTTAAGTTTTTTTTTTTGTTTAGAAATGAATTGTTCTAACTTAGTCTAGTGTGTTCATTATACATGCAACACTGTGCTTTGTTATTGGGGAGCATTGCAATGCATTTTATTTTTTACAAAATAAAAACTAATATTTTAGTATTTTATATTAATAGCGATTATTGGTGCATTTTATTTTTTAAGCACCAAGGAGTTATGTTTTTTTAATAGCATTGGTGTAATTCGTCGAATAGCCACACTGGTGAAATCGGTTGACTTAGGCGCACCAATGTTAAAACCTCTGCATGTCTGCCTCTGCTAAACACCTCCACTATAAACATATAAGGGGTAATTTTTTCAAGAAGGAGGGGGGGGTTTTGTAGAAACCTATACTATAAGTTGTTCTCCTTGTAGTGTAGAATGTATACACCACTATCATTTTACCAAATTTAATGAACATTGGGTGGAAAAATATATTGATCAAAGTAATGTTAATTCTCATGCCGTAAATGCACTTTTGTAACCCTTTTCCACATATTGACTCAAAATTAAACACTACATTAGTCCTTTCCCAACTATGCATGCATCTTAATACTTGTTTGAACATAGCATGTCCCAACCATCATTTTTTCATGACTAGTGGTCATCCCTCCATGTACTTCTTAATGATGTGTTGATGGATAAAACTTACATATGCTCATGGTAGAAAAAAAATTCTACATCAACCTAACTGAAAAAAATGTTCAATATCAATTACAAGTATCAATCCTTTGTAGAGACACACACTTCAATGGTGGTATATGTGAAACCCATGCCCAATAATTTTTCAGTATGTTAAGAGTAAAATTTTAAAAGAATTGAAGTGGTCCATTTCAACATTTAAGCATCCTTGCATTGGTTAATATTCATTGGAAGACAAGTGAATCTTGAATGACTTAATTTTTCAATTGTACAAGGATTTCAAACAAAGTGGACAATACATTCTTGAAACTCAAATTCATATAGTGGTTTATATACTCCTTTTCTATGGCTATATGGATCAATTGAAGGAATGAACCATTTAGAATATTCAAAATTCTCCAAGCCTCTCTATATGGAGAATATGGTTGATGTATATAACCAAATCTAGGTGATAAGGACATGAATATTTATATCAGATCAATCCAAATGTCACATTACTATCACTCTTCAATGTCATGCATGATTTTTTCATTACAATAGATAAACCAACCATTGTAGCAATCTAGATATCCATGGTTGCACACATCAGAAACTGCTATAATAACTTTCCATTGAGGAATTTGGTTACCCTAACATGTTTGGTTTTATTTGTATTATTGGGTTTTATTTTCCTTCTCCTTACAAAAAATGGGTTTTCCCAAGCCACCCTCTCAAATATAACTCAACCTCTAAAGATAAGAGAATTTTCACTTACACTAGCTTTAGGTGCCATTTCTTCTACTCTAGATGGGTTGTTTCTTGGTGCAGGTGGGATCCTCCTCACGAATTTGACTTAGGTGAGGTCCCAAATTCAACATAGTTGGGTTCTTCCTCACACGTTTTTCTCCTCCTCATGGGTCTCTATTAAATGGGGTTCTCATCACAAGTGGGGTCCTCTTCATAGGTCTATGTCAAATGGGGTTCTTGATACTGTTGATTAAGGTTGGTTGTCATTGATCTCAACCCTTGAAGAAAGCCCCGTAGCAAAAAGGTTTGGGTAATGGACCCAATATTGTTTGATGTAAATATGACTCATTATTGTTTTGTCATGGTTGATAAGAAGTAAATATGGATGAACTCCAAAGTGGTCCCCTTATGGTGAAATCCCTCACGGGAAGATGCTTTGCAGAGTAAGAGAACCCATGATTAATTGTGGAATAATGAGATGAAGGACAGTGAATTTGTCAGGGAAACTATCCTAGATGGATAGTGATTTTCATTTCATTTCCGGTGGTATGTAGAACGTCACATAACTCCTCACAGTTAGAGAGTTATGACCATGTGAAGTTGGAGAACCTAGGTTTGGGTAATGGACCCAAGTTTGTTTGATGGATAACGGTATGATTTTTTATATATTTAAAGGTAATAATATTCTAGATGGATAGTATATGTCATTCCATTTCTAGTGGTGTGTGTAATGTCACATAACTCATCATGGTTTGAGAGTTATGGCCTTACGAAGTTGGAGGACCCTCATATGTCATCTAGAAGCCCCAAAAGGTCAAAGTACTCAAAGTGGTTTAAGAGATTTTAAAAGGCAAATAATAAAGTGAAGTGATGAGTGTATTATAATTCAAAGTGAATATAAAATAAATTATTTCAATAATAAATTTAATGGAGAAATTAGAAGTGGGTTAACCCTAAAATAAGGAAAGTGGGCCAAGTGACTTAGAAGATGTTTTCAAGGAAGCTAATTGGAGAGTATAAATAAGAGGCAAGGCTCTCTCATTTTAAACACACTTGCGAATATTGAATATATATAGGTGTCTGAGGTAACCAAGGATATCGAAGCCGAATTTTTGAGGGAAGGTGAAGAAAAGAAGGCCGAAATGAAAGGAAAGATAAATTCTTTTGATGGTGCTTTCTAAGGTATGTTATTTACAGGTCATCTCACCATTTTCGCTATAACTTTTTTTCTATAATGATTCGGAACGTGAAATTGCTATGAAATTGAGAAAACATATCCAAGTATATATGGTAAAAAATTCAGGTTGTGGGTCGTTGTATTTTGGGAGTTAAACTTCGTGGAAAATAGGGTTTGTGGCTAGTCTTGAAACTAGTCAAAAACAAGTGTTTCGGGTAAAAATGTCATAACTTCTTCATAACAGATCAAAATTTAGTGAGACAAAATGTGTTGGTTAGGGTACCATCTTTAGAATGTTTTGTAATAGTTTTAGATCAATTCAACAAATATTTCATGTGGGGCATGCT
The DNA here is from genome assembly GCA_032191745.1 of Picea mariana. Classification (NCBI taxonomy): domain Eukaryota; kingdom Viridiplantae; phylum Streptophyta; class Pinopsida; order Pinales; family Pinaceae; genus Picea; species Picea mariana. The sequence goes on along the minus strand of JASDQU010243479.1, from coordinate 83,290 downwards.
CTACAAGGTTGCTCTCTAGAATAAGCCAAAATTCAGCAAGGTATGCCATTTTTGCTAGAACTCCTTTTCTGAGAGGTTCCAAGTAGTGACACCTAGAGGAATTGAATAAAGTGTATTGAGTAACATTGTGTATCAGTTTCATATCTTTATACATTACAGGTTCAAATTTATGATTACTTCAATTTAGGGTTGTTGACTAATCCAAAACTAGGCATGTGAGACTAAATAAAAGTTTGATAAAAATGCTAGTCTCTTATTGTTAAAGTTAAGAAAGGTTTGCAAGAATGTAATCATATACACTAGGTCTATTACAGAGCTACAAATAAGATTTGGATAATGAAATTGATGAGATATTTTGGTTGAGGTACATGTTGAGTACATGGTTGAGACAACTAGTTGATGAGTTGACACATACATGGGGTGTATAGTTGATGATGTTGGTACATATTGATGAGTCATAATTGATGAGTTATAGTTGATGAGTAGTTGACACATTATTGGTACATACTTGGTACGTGGTTGGATGCACTTGTTTATGGTACAGGTTGATTACAGGTTGTTTGGTACAGGTTGGTGCATGGTTGATGCACTTGTTTATGGTACAGGTTGATTATAGGTTGAGGTACAGGTTGATGCATGGTTCAAATTTATTTTTACAGGTTTACAATGGTATATCTTAGAGTGATAGTGTGACAGTGGTTCCATCATTCTACTTCTACTTCAGGGTGGCAGGATGGGGCAAGGACAGGTGGTTGTAGCCACCTTCTAGTTGTAGTCGGAGAACATAGGGGGATGTAGCCTCCTTCTGGTTGTAGCCAGAGAATTGGGGAGTTGGAGTTTCCCTCAGGCTGTAGCCTGAGAAACTAGGGGGTTGGAGCCTCCTTCCAGTTGCATCTAGAAAACAAAGGAAGTTGGTGGTTCTAATGAATGTAATTCTTCAAGACATATAAGAAAAAACATTTTGTGGTTTTCTCCCAATTTGGGTTTCCACGTAAAACACGGGTGTACTATGTATGTGTGTGATTGTTTATTTCTTACTGCTCATTATTGGATAATAATTCTACATTGATATAACATTTGAAGAAAAAGGATTATAATTACACTATTACTAATTCACCCACCCTCTCAGTAATCCAACAATTGGAATTAGAGCAGGTTCCTTCAGAAATTAGTTTAACCACTGAAAGGTAAATCATGGAGAGTACCAATTCATATAAAAATGGAATATGGCAATTTGATGGACATAAGTATGTTTTTTGGAGCATAGGGATGAAAACATATATACAGGCACATGGATTTCAAGTTTGGCAATCAATTGTAGATGGATACACAACACCAGCAGTTCCACCAACAAATGACAAAGCAGTGAAACTTGGTGATAATAATTCTTAAGCCAAAAATCCACTTTTGAATGGTCTCAGTGATATGGTATTCACCAAAGTTTCACATTGTAAATCTACTAAAGAGATTTGGGATAAGCTTTGAAATATTTATGAAAGAGATTCAAAAGTCAAAGCAACAAAGCTTCAAACTTAAAGAGGTCGGTTCGAACAACTAAAAATGAAGGAAGATGAAGATATTGCAACCTACTTCTTACGAGTCGATGAAATAGTTAATGCAATCATAGGATTGAGAGAAGAAATCGAAGAATCTGTAATTGTTCAAAAGGTATTAAGATATCTTCCTATGAGATTCAACCCTAAGATATCATCACTAGAAGAAATATCAGATCTAAACTCAATATCCATGGATGAACTGCATGGAATCTTCACAGCATATGAGATGAGAACTGAACAGGAAAATCTAGATGTAAAAGAAGCAACCTTCAAAGCATCCAAAAGATCAAAGCAAAAGAAAAAGGAACAAGAAGAATATAGCAGCAGCAGCGACGTCTCAGAAGATGATGAATAAGTGGCCAACTTCGTCAAAAGACTGAACAAGGGAACCAACGGTAGGTATAGAGGTAAGCTTCCTTTAATTTGTTTTAATTGTGATCGTATTGGTCATTTTGCTAACAAATGTCCTCATAAAAAAAAGAGAAATGATGAAGGTTAATCAAAAGGCAGGCAAACATATAAAGGTAAAATAACTACAAAGAAATTTTTCAAGAAAAGATTTTGCACCAAAGAAGACATCTCATCATCCGATGAAGATGAAGTTAGTGACAGTGAAAAAGGGAGATTTCTATTCATGGCTAGAAGACTCTGATAAAGAAGACTCCGAAGAAGGATATGAAGAATAAATTGAAGAGGTAGAATTTGACTTCCGAGAAGAATTAATGTGTGCCATAGAAGTTATCAGAAGTGAAAAGAAGAAAAGAAAGAAACTACAAGCAGAACTGGATATAAAAAATACACTCAAGAACTAGAATAAATGATCACAAAATTGAAGGTTCAAATAGAAGAATATAAAAGAATTGAAGAAGCACTCAAAGTAAAGTTAGAAGGAAAGGACATGATCATTGGAAACCTGGAAGCATAGATTGTCACACTAAGAAAAGATATTCAAAAAAAAAATATGGAGAATAGCTCAAAATTTATGGATGACATTATCAGCTGTAAAAGATCTCACTTTGACAAGTCTGCACTTGGATACAATCAGATAAAAAATGGATCAAGCTCCAAAACAACAAAGCAAGAAACAAATCCAAAAAGCTATGCAGAAACAATCAAAGGGGATAAAAAGATATACAAGGAAGATTACAGGGACACTCCTCCACTGAGAAGATTCAGATTTCAGAATCAACAACAGATAGACATGCCTCAAGAAGAAGAAGGATTCATAAGAGCACCTCCTTTCAGAAGATCTTCAACTACCAGGTATCAAACTATATTTTTTGGTTTATGTTATGCATGTAATAATTTTGGACATAAAGTTGTAAATTGCAGAGCTAACAACAGGAACAATAACTACTTTGAGAGCCATACACAAAGGGGTTATTCAAGAATACCTAGTGAAACACAGAGAAGAAGTTACAGCAGGTTTGAATCTTTGAGCACTGAAGTGGAATGTTACAAATGTAACAATTTTGGACACATGGTCAAAAATTGCAGAATGACAGTCCCTCCTAAAGAAACTCAATAGAGTCACAAACAAGAACTTCAGAAAATGATATGGATAAGAAAGAAAGATCAGTATAGCAATGAAGAATGCACAGTCGCTCTACAAGCTAAACAAAAGAAAAGTGGTTGATATGTTGACAGTGGATGTTCAAAACACATGACAGGTGATAGAGACAAGTTTCTTACATTATGAAAGGAAAGAGATGGATCAGTCTCCTTCAGAAATGATGATTCAGCAAAAATCATTGGAAAAGGCACAATCTGAATTGGGAACAAGAATGAAAAGGCAGAAAATGTTCTACTAGTAGAAGATATGAAACATAATCTTTTAAGTGTGAGTCAAATGTGTGACCAAGGTCATAAAGTTACTTTCGATTCACAAAAGTGTGAGATAAGAAAAGAAGGTTCAGGGAAATTGGTCACTATGAAAGAACTTCAATCAACATATATGTGTTAAGTGAAATTGGAAATGAAAAGTGTTGTCTAGGAAAGGAAGATGAAAGTTGGTTATGGCACAGAAGAATGGGTCACATGGATTTTGATAACCTTKTCAAAGTCAACAAAAGAGAAGCAGTCAGAGAAATGCCCCAGATTATGAAACCAACCAACACTTTATGCAAGCATTGCCAACAAGGAAAGCAAACAAAGACCAGGTTCAAATAAAAGGAATATTCAACAACAAAACCACTAGAAATTGTGCATACTGATCTAGTTGGACCAAATACAACAAAAGGCTTAAAAGGTGAGAGATACTTTATGTTATTAGTTGATGATTATACAAGAATGACTGCAATTTGCTTTCTCAAGAACAAGTCAGAAGATTTTAAAAACTTCAAGATCTACAAGGAAATGCTTGAAAATGAGATGGATTCAAGAATCAAATGCTTAATATCGGAGAATGAAGGAGAATTCACCTCAAAGGAATTTATGGACTACTGCAATAATCATGGAATAAAAAGGAAATTCTTCGTCGCTAGGACACCTTAACAGAATGGAGTTGTTGAAAGAACGAACAGGACAGTACAAGAAATGGTTCAAACAATGATAATGGATTCAAAGTTGACAGATATTTTTTGGACACGGACAGTGCATACAACAGTTCACATTCAAAACAGAGTAATTCTCAGAAACAACAGTGATAAAACTCCCTACGAGTTATGGAAAGGAAGACCAACAAATGTGAAGCACTTCAGAGTTTTTTGAAGCAAATGCTACATCAAAAGAGACGATGGCAGAATGGGAAAGTTTGACTCTCGTGTGGACAAATGAATACTTGTAGGTTACTCAAGTACAAGGAAAGCATACAATTGTTACAATCTAAGATTAAACAAAGTTGTGAAAAGCATCAACGTAACAATTAATGAAACAGGCAAACCAAAATCAAAGGAAGAAGAAAACAAATCAATGGGACAACTTTTCGAAGAAGAAGATGAAAAAGAAGTAGAAGAGAAAGATGAAGATGAAGAGAATTTGACAGAAGCAAAAGAGCAAGTTCAACAAGTATCTCCAAAGACACCTAGAAAACGAGTACAGAAGAATCATCCTTCATATCAGATTATTGGAAACAAAGATGCAGGAGTTGAAACTAGAAGAAAAATCCATTCACCAGAACAAACACACCTAGCACTCTTATCTACAATTGAACCAAACTGTTTTGAAGAAGCCAACAAGGATGAATTTTGGAATAAGGCCATGGATGAAGAATTGGATCAAATAGAGAAAAATGACACTTGGGAATTGGTTCCAAGACCAAAGAATAAGAATGTGATCGACACAAAATGGTTTTTCAGGAATAAATTGAATGAATATGGACAGTTTACAAGAAACAAAGTTAGATTGGTATGTAAAGGATATGCACAGATTGACATAATCAACTTTGAAGATACATTTTCCCTAGTTGCTAGAATGGAAGCAATCCATTTTCTTTTAGCTTATGCATGCTCCAAAATTGTTAAAGTATATCAAATGGATGTAAAATCAACTTTTCTAAATGGGGAACTTGAAGAAGAAGTCTACATTGAACAACCAGAAGGATTTCAGTTATCAAAGAACACAGACTATGTGTGTAAATTAAGGAAGGCTTTGTATGGTCTAAAACAGGCTCCTAGAGCATGGTACTCTAGATTGGATAAGTATCTGCAACAAGTAGGGTTCAGAAAAGGAAGTGCAAACAACAACCTCTACATCAAGGTAAGTCAAGGTAATATTTTATTAATTGAAGTTTATGTTGATGATATTATTTTTGGTAGTGATGATGACAGGTTAAGCTAGAAATTTGCAAAATAAATGTAGAATGAATTTGAAATGTCATTACTTGGAGAACTATCCTTCTTTCTGGGACTTCAAATATGTCAAAGCAACCAAGGAATTTTTATTTCTCAAACCAATTATATCAGAGAAATGCTAAAGAGGTTTGGAATGAAAGATTGCAAACCAGTTATCACTCCCATGAAAACTAGTTGTAAGTTGAGAAAAGATGATGATTTGAAGTCTACATATCAAAGGCAATACAGGCCAATGATTGGCAGCCTACTATATGTGACAACATCTAGACCAGATGTAATGCAGACAGTTGGACAGGTGGGATGATTTCAAGTAGCACCAAAGGAATCATATGTATTAGTAGTAAAGAGGATCTTCAAATATCTCAAGGGAATAGAAGAGTTTGGATTATGGTATCCAAAGGAAAAAGATCTATCGCTTATTGCCTACACAGATGCAGATTGGGTAGGTTGTATTGATGACCGACGAAGCACCAGTGGAGCAATGTTCTACTTAGGTGAGTGTTTGATATCATGGCTAAGCAAGAAACAATCATCAGTGTCTCTATCTACAGCCGAGGCAGAGTATATTACAACAACAACATGTTGTACACGGGTTCTTTGGATGAAACAAACTTTGACAGATATACAGGTTGAGTATGATGATCTCATTCTAATATATTGTGATAATACAAGTGCCATAAGTATCTCAAAAAAACCGGTGATGCACTCCAAGACGAAGCACATTCCAATCAAGTATCACTTTCTATGGGAATAGATTGCAGAAAAGAACATCAGAGTTGAGTATGTGGGCACAAAAGAACAAGTGGCAGACATATTTACAAAACCATTTCCATGGGAAGCCTTTGAATATCTTCGCTAAAGAATTGGAGTTATTTCTACTCCAAAATGAATGCTTTTTGAATGCTTATCTTATATGTCTTATATGTACACAAGGAAGCACCATAAGACGACAATTCAGTTAGGGGGAGAAACCCCTAAAGGAAAGATACATTTTCCATTGATGAAAAAGGGGGAGATATTTATCAGATGCAGAGGATAGAGACATATTTATCAGATGCAGAGGACGGAGGCATGGTTCTAGGGGGAGCATGAGTGATATGATTTCAGTGATATGAGTGAACTCCTCACGGTTTGAGAGTTATGGCCTTACGAAGTTGGAGGACCCTCATATGTCATCTAGAAGCCCCAAAATGTCAAAGTACTCAAAGTGATTTAAGAGATTTTAAAAGGTAAATAATAAAGTGAAGTGATAAGTGTATTATAATTCAAAGTGAATATAAAATAAATTATTTCAATAATAAATTTAATGGAGAAATTAGAAGTGGGTTAACCCTAAAATAAGGAAAGTGGGCCAAGTGACCTAGAAGATGTTTTTAAGGAAGCTACTTGGAGATTATAAATAAGAGGCAAGGCTCTCTCATTTTAAACACACTTGAGAATATTGAATATATATAGGTTTCTAAGATAACCAAGGATATCTAAGTTGAATTTCTAAGGGAAGGTGAAGAAAAGAAGGCCGAAATGCAAGGAAGGATAAATTATTTTGATGGTGCTTTCTGAGATATGTTATTTACAGGTCATCTCACCATTTTCGCTATAAATTTTTTTCTATAATTATTTAGATCGTGAAATTGAGAAAACATAACCAAGTATATGTGGTAAACAATTCAACTTGTGGCTCATTTTATTTTGGGAGTTACACTTTGTGGAAAATAAGGTTTGTGGCTAGTCCTGAAACTAGTCAAAAACATGTGTTTCGGGTAAAAACGCCATAACTTCTTTATAACAAATCAAAATTTAGTGAGACAAAATGTGTTGGTTAGGGTACATTATGTAGTATGTTTTATAATAGTTTTAGATCACTTCAATGAATATTTCATGCGGGGCACGCTCTACAAGGTCGCTCTCTAGAATAAGCGAGAATTCAGCAAGGTATGTCATTTTTGCTATAACTCCTTTTCTGAGAGGTTCCAAGTAGTGACACCTGGAGGAATTGCATAAAACACACTGAATAAAATTTTGTATCATTTTCATATCTTTATACATTACAGGTTCAAAGTTATGATTACTTCAAGTTAGGGTTGTTGACTAATCCAAAACTAGGCATGTGAGACTAAAGAAAAGTTTGATGAAAATGCTAGTCTCTTGCTGTTAAAGTTAAGGAAGCTTTGCAGGAATGCGATCATATACACCAGGTTTATTACAGAGCTACAAATCATATTTGGATGATGAAATTGATGAGGGCTTTTGGTTGAGGTACATGTTGAGTACATCGTTGAGACAACTAGTTGATGAGTTGGCACATACATGAGGTGTATAGTTGATAATGTTGGTACATATTGATGAGTCATAGTTGATGAATAGTTGACACATGATTGGTACATACTTGGTACATGGTTGGATGTACTTGTTTATGGTACAAGTTGATTACATGTTGTTTGGTACAAGTTGGTGCATGGTTGATGCACTTGTTTACGGTACATGTTGATTACAGGTTGTTTGGTATAGGTTGGTGCATGGTTGATGCACTTGTTTATGGTACAGGTTGATTACAGGTTGAGGTACAAGTTGATGCATGGTTGATGCACTTGTTTACGGNGTTGTTTGGTATAGGTTGGTGCATGGTTGATGCACTTGTTTATGGTACAGGTTGATTACAGGTTGAGGTACAAGTTGATGCATGGTTGATGCATTGTTCATATTTATTGGTACAAGTTTACAGCGGTATATCTCAGAGTGATAGTGTGACAATGGTTCCATCATTCTAATTCTACTTCAGGGTGGCAGGACGGAGCAAGGACGGATGGTTGTAGCCACCTCCGGTTGTAGCCAAAGAACATAGGGGGTTGTAGCCTCCTTCTGGTTGTAGCCAGAGAATTGGGGAGTTGGATCTTCCCTTAGGTTGTAGCCTAAGAAACTAGGGGGTTGGAGCCTACTTCTAGTTGTAGCAGGAAAACAAAGGAAGTTGGTGGTTTCAATGAATGTAATTCTTCAAGACATATAAGAAAAAACATTTTGTGGTTTTATCCTGATTTGGGTTTCCACGTAAAACACTGGTGTATTGTGTATGTGTGTGATTGTTTATTTCTTGCTACTCATTATTGGATAATAATTCTGCATTGATATAATATTTGAAGAAAAATTATTATAATTATGCTATTACTGATTCACCCCCCCTCTCAGTAATCCAACAGATACATGTAGGATCAATTCGATGGGATCTTGACCTTGATGGGTCCGTTGGTCCAGGTTTGGGTTCTATGGATCAAGTTCGAATAAATGTTTGTTATATGCTAATATAACACATATGTATTATATTAACTTATAACATATATATTTTTAATAAGTTTTTTTATTAATAATAATAAGAAGAAGAAATATAATAATTAAACAAATAATATACCAAGGGCCCTTATATTTGCATGTTCTCTCTAGCCTAATCATCCAATAGGTAGGAGAGTAATTTAAAATTAATCCAAGCCATTGTTAGCATGTTAGTTTAGATCATAACAAATCTAGACCATTACAAAATGACGCTAATATAGTAGTTAGCCGAGCAATCTTGATCTCATATTTCTTAGGAAAAGGCCTCTTTACCAATATAATTTTTATGAATAATGATGAATACTAAGATAGAATATTTTTGGTTATCAACATAATTGTTTTCAATATTGTCAATATAACTATTTTCAATTTTCCACAAATATATTTAATCAACTAACAGCGAATAATATGGGATAAAATAAAAAGACAATTCATATCTTTATTATATGTATGCTTTAAGAGGCACGACACACTTCAACTTTCAAAATCCATCAAAAAATTTTCATTTTTTTTTAAACCTCTCAACAATAATGATGGTTTATGTTCAAATGAACTCTCTCTCTCTCTCTCTCTCTCTCTCTCTCTCTCTCTCTCTCTCTCTCTATATATATATATATATATATATATATATATATATATATATAT
>JASDQU010243479.1:51322-73874 GCA_032191745.1 Picea mariana | reverse complement strand
GGGCATGATGGAAACCGAATTTGTGGTTTTGGGATCGGGGACACAAGTTCGCACATTTCAAACTTAATAGTATGAGGTTTGGCGATATCGAGTGAAGATATGACTTTGTCTGATGGTGGTTTTTTGAGCTACGGAGGAGGGTTATGTTTCACTATCTTGCTATATGATGACAGTTTCTAAAAATATTTTGACAGCTTGGCTGGTATGGAGGTTGAACAAGTGGATTACGAGGATATAAAGTGTCACAACCAGGTGTGCTATCCACAGGATGAGTACTATTGCGATCCTTTCCCGTGTATGCCCCAGGATTACCTGGAATATATAGCTAGATATGATGGCCTGACATATGTGGTGGAAACAGATTTGAAAGACCAAGGAATTGAAAAAGAGGTAAGAGAGGAGGATGGTGAAACTTCATTTAAGGAAACAATTACTATCCCCTCTTTGTTTCCCGCCCCTCAGTTAATGCTCCCATCTTTCTGGTTTCTCCTCCAAAAAATGACAAGAGGCAAGTGTTGGAAGTTGCAGATTCTAGTCCAAGCCAAGGGTTTGTCTCAAATAGAAGTGAAAAGAAGTGCATGAGAGACCAGAAACAGAAGGTCAACATGGGAGTAGGCAAAGATGTCAATATTGATTATACCCCAACTTTCTTAGGTAAGGCTCTAGTTGGTAGTTCCACCAGCAAGGTGGTTGGATTGAAATCTTTGTCCCGATGGATAAATTTGCATTGGGAAACTTTGTTAGGATATATGCCAATATTGCATATCCTGGTGCGAAGATGGTTGAGATTCATTTTTTGGTTGGAGGACGTGTTAGTCACCAATAAAAATATTTATTTCCTAGGGTTAGGGTTCTAAGATTAGCAAAGGCGTTAAATGGTTTGGACGCAGGACACATTGACAAGAAGGTTTAAAATGACACAAAGCAATTTAAATTTGGCGAAGAAATAAATTAGATCGGGCCCGAAATAACTTTGATCACAATTCGTCAAAATCAATGGCCAGGAAGCATTGCATAATTTGAAGTTGCGCGGGGGATAATCCTGAAGGGTGGTCTCGCAATCCAAACTGTGATTTCCATTTAGGGGTATGTGTCAGTCGATTTGATTGTGGAATGATAAGTAGGTTGTTCCAAAACCGCCAATCCACATCTCCACAAATTGAAAAGTATAAAGTGTCGATGCGATATTTTCATTATTTATTATTTTCAAACACGGGAACCATTGGAACATTGTTGCAACCACCATTTTTTGTGGCAACCCAAGTTTACACCATTACAGTTCACTTCCAGATATTTATCTCATTGCCATGGATCCCATAGTATTGTTAGTAGAAGAGAAATACCTTGAAGGTAATGAGGAATCCCTAATTGATAGAGATGAAGATGTATTTGATCTTGATATCACTATTTCCCCCATTTATGTGTCTTGAAGGAACTTGGATGATACAAAGGGAAAGAATATTCCATTTTTAGAAGAATTTCAGGCCTCCATTGTCCCATATGTTTTCGATCTTTCTTTCCCATTTCCTGAATTCGTAGGTTGGTGTGTTGAGCAATATTCCCATGCAGAAAGGGTAATTGTCAATAAACAAGGGTCTCAAGTCCTATGTAGAATAGATATTATGTTAGTTTGAGAGTCACTCAATATACCAAAATCTGTTTCCATTAATTATGAGTCATTCAACGAAGAAAAGATTATTAGGGTTTACAGAGAATGTCAACTAAAGCTCAAAAGTCAATTTCTACAACAAATCATTAAACCTGAATAAATGTCAGAGAGTTTGTCCTTACCAATGAGTATCAACATGATGGTCATTGAAGTTCAGTGGGTATGTTCCTTGTTGAGTCAGGTCCTAGGTCTAGATAGTGATAAATATGTTGTTGAAGTCATGCTTGGTTTTCTTTTTAATTTTTTCAAGTCAGATTCTAGTCAAACAGTCCAAATTAATTTTGATGAATTCCTAGTTGACACCATTCACAAGCAGCTAGTGAATTTCCACTCTTTCAGACATTTCAGATATTATACATATCCATTAAAAATTTTCTTAGCAAGTAACCATGGAGAAATCCCTGAAGTAGCTTTAATATATACTAAATGTAAAATAATCACTTTTCTCATATTCATCAACAAGGTCATGTCAAGAATCTATTCTCTAATTTTTAATGCAAGTTTACTTAGAGTTTTGGAGGACATCAAAATTCACCTGTAGCCAAATCCAGAAAACAAAGCAGAGAATCATCTCTGAGACAAAGAAATTCATCAAATTGGATAGAGCCTCTAAAATTAAATTCCCCTTTGTTATTCGCCCTTTTTTTGTTAAGTTCGGATCAAGTTTATCACAGGTTAAGGCAAAACTCAAATATTTTGTTTTTTCCGAAATACAAGGAAGAAAATATGATCCACATCAAATCATATCCAATAGAATATAGATGAATAAAAATGCATCTTATGAACATGAGTATGTTGATGTTTTGGACAAATTAGCTAATTTGGAAGTGTGTATTGATGTGGAAGTATATTTGTAGAAAGTACAAACACAACAACCTCCTCAAAAGTTAGTGATTAAAATTCCCAAAGCTAGTGTGTACAACAAAATAAGTATTTCAGAGACTATGGATATTGATATTGAACAAACTTCTAAAAAGAAGATGAAAATTATTGAGCCAAAGTAGATTGTAGATTTGGGAGATGAAGGACCTAGAGATCAAGTGGATTTGAACATTGTGGCAAGTGGTACCAGTATTGTAGAAATTGAGGAAATAAGTCATCTTGAAAGTGAAGGAAGCTCAAGAGCCTTTACATTCAAAACTATTATTTTGATAAAGCACCTGATACATCCTATGAGTCTAGAGAAGACCTAGCAAAACAATATGCTGAAAAAATAAATGTGGCTTTGGGTGAAATGAGGGATTTGTTTCTTGAAGTGGAAAAAGTTTATCAACGGAAATATTCCTTGATCGCTATGAGGGATACTAAAAATAAAATTTAATATTGCAGAGGATGATAAAGTATCTGAGATTAGAATTAAATATGACAAAATAAGTTCCCCTGAAAAAATGCAATTCCATAAGCAGACCATTGATTTGTTGTATTCTGATTATTTGAGTTTAAATTTGAAAAATTCAAAGCTAACATCCCTAGATGAAAAATTAGAAGGACAAATAAGACAAGAAAAAGTAGCCAACAAATTTTGGCAGACTCAAATTAAAAGGTTGGAGTCTGAAGGGTATCAAGGTGTGAAGTCTTCATTGGATGAAAAAAGATAAAATAATTCATATTTTGAAGAAAAAATTGAAGATGTCTTCCTCAAAACACCCACAGACAACGGAATTTATAGCTTTAGAGCAGGAAAAATAAACATTTTGAAAAGAAGCACCGGATTATAAGGCTAAGTTATTGCAACTGGAAAAGTAAAATATGGAATGGTCTCAAGAAAAAGTAGAGTTGGTGACTAGAGTCATGGTTTTAGCCCCTGTTGCAAGAACTGGATCAACCACTAAAGACATTGTTCAGGCTATGTCACAAGTCAGTCTGAAAGAAGGAGAGATCAAAGGGTTAAATGAAAACATGGGGAAATTGCAGCAAGAAGTGCGCACAAAGGATGAAAAGATATCCCAAGTTCAAAAGGAAAATGTAGCCTTGCAGGAGATGATTAATAAATTGAATTCAAGATTAAGAGGTAAAAGTCTACTACAAGGAGCTAAACATATCATATGGGATTCTATAGCTACTGAGGCTACTAAATTTAGATCATATTTGAATTTTGTAAATGATAAGGATAATATAACAATCACAGTCATGCAGAGATGCACTGTTGTTAATGAGACTTTATCCAAAAATCCATTTGAATGGGCACAAAATTCCAATAATATGCTCAACTCAGTTCCTCATGTAGATATTCAGACCATTGGGGTAAAAGACAGGACTGCATTGATCATCTGGGCCAGAAGGATTGATATCGCTTCCTCTTGTCGTTGTTGTCCTAGCTCCACTCCAGTGCTCCTATGATATTGGATCTAGAAGGGAACACAAGCCAACCAAAGTGAAAGTGATATAGCACACTCAAAGAGAACCTATGTATGTAATCAAAGAATCATACAATAAAACATGATGAGTTTTATGGGAAAGAAGTATATCACTGTATTATATAATAATGAAAGTGGAGATTACAACCAAAGCCTTGATGTTGCAAGGTCCCCTTCCAATGACCCTTTGCTCCAACACACACACTTTCTCCAACCTTGAACGAAGAAGATCCACAATGACTTGATAAACTAAAATGAATCCCTCAAGTATGAACTGAAGTAGAACTCCTCATCCAATTTTTATCCTATTCAATATTAATATTGCTTGAATCAACCTTCATTAACCTTCATTAACCTTAGCCTTTTCCATGAGAAATCCCTCTTTATATAGGGGAAAGAGAGATGGTTAAAGATATTAGTACAATCCCACCAAATCAGAGAAGCGAGTAGGATCCCAACCATACAGATGCCACCTCATATTYTAGAAGAACTTCTTCTTGAACTTTCATGAAGGTCGACCTTTTCTTAGCCTTTTGACATCTTCACACCCCAGCTATAGAGTAGCATGCAGAGACATCGCAAACCAGTTTTAGGCAGAGTGCGGCAACTAAGAATCRTCGCACCCTACTTATGATGCATCCTGGGATGACCTTACTTAACAGGGTTTTTGATAAGAAGAAGTCAACCACCTTTCTCATGAAGATAGGCTATTTTGGTAACATGAACACATGTTTGTCAATGGATCACCAAAATGACCAAAATAATGTGTAACAAGGCCTTCCATCATTCTGGGATGGTAAAGGTAAGTTGCACGATCAAGAATAATATAATGCACTATTGAATCAGTCAAGAATGTACCACTCCAAATTTGAAACCCTCAGGGAGGGTTTGAAAGGGGCTACTTTAGTTGATAAACTGAATACATAGTTTGAAATTTTAAATCAATTTAAGATAGTCAAACTTGGCCTACCTGTCATGTCTTATGCCACTTGTATTGACTTGGAAATTTTAATGAAAGAAATGACAGATTATGAGATTCCTTTCGAATTTCAATGGAAGGAAATAGTTAAATTGGGAAAGACCAAATATAATTTCCCAGGACCAAGTAAATGATTTCCAGCTGTCGAAAAACAGGAAGCAAATAAAATGAAGACACAATCAAAGTCAAAGGACGAAGTTAAGGACCAAACTACAGGAATATTCACAATTCCCAGATTTTGTGAACTGAAATTTTCTATTCTAGTGTAATCGGTTCAAACCGAATGAAATCAATTGTTGTATAAATATTGTAAGTTATGATGTATTCAAGGTTGGAATAAGTACAAAGAACAATTTTTCATTGAACATTGTATACAATTTTCTGAATTTGAATGAAATGCTAGTGCAGATGTCCAAATCTTTTTCATACCAAAGATTCTAGTGGTAATGATTTGTAGTATGTTTTCCTTCATGTATGTTCTTCTTGTTACTCTACCTTTCATCTGCAACTTTTCATTTTTTAAATTGTATATCAAAGGATTTGAAATTCATCTAAATGGTGCTTTAGATTCAAACAATTTAAATTGTGTTTCTCTTATTAACTCATCAGAATTCATCTTTCATGGAGCTCTGATTGTTTTTATACATTTCCTCTTTCTTCCATCCAACCACAACAAGTTAAAAAAATGAAATATCATCACCTACCTAGCCTTTTCTTCCTTGAGAGATATACATTCGAGACACTGTGTTCATTTTCTTTCAAATATTGACTCCATTTCCCAAATAGATCCATTTCTTCTTGCCAGCAAACCCCATAAAATATTTTCACCTATTCAAAAATCTAGCCACTGTTCCTCAAAGAAATTTCATCTTTAGAGACAAAGTGACAAGAGAGATCCCTCTCATAACTAAAAGGATAATTTCAGTTCTAAAGTGGTTCTATGGTTACCTTTGTGAATTGACTCCTCAACCTAGGAAATTTACTTAGCGATAACAGATTGCATGCTCATTTTAGGGAAACAACGGAGCTAGGAACCGCCAGACTTGGTAATCCATAATTGGAAAATTTATTTTTATCCTTTTAGGGCTCTAGTGACAGTCATGTAGGTATGGGTCATATTGCTTGGTATTCCTCTAGTATTATGGAATTGAGAAGTCCTTGAAGCTATAGGTAACAAGTTGGGAAAATACGCAGGGTTGGAGTCAAATTGAGAAACGAAGGCAAATACGCAGTGGACCTGGATTCAACTCGAAGTGGATCTTAGAGATGGATTGGTAGGTGATATGGAACTGATATTTGGTGATTTCAAATGGACACAAACAATGACTACTGGAGGGTGCCATTTAGCAGTTTCGTCTGTCACAAGGTTGGCCACCTACAAGAACAGTGAAAAAAATGAATACCAAGCATGGAGTGGTTTACGAAAATTTTGGGTGAAAATGTCCATGGAAGAATACAAGAATGACAACCATATTTTGACAGTGTAGGTGGATGGAGGTGATGGTAGCATTCTGGATACTTCAGATGACACACTGGTGACCAGGATGGGGAATGAGACATGTTATGTTGTCTCCAACCCTAGTACGTTTCTCCCTATCCCTTCATTAACTGATACTTGTAACACCTTTCCAAGATGTTAAACAATTAATCTTTCATTAAATACATACACAATAACAACTTTGTTTTAGCATAATTTCATTGAATTTCATTTACACAATTCTTCTACATTTGCTCAATGATAAATCTAGATAATATGATGAAATAAGTAATATGTTAACTCTATGATTTAGAACTTAAAACAAAAGTATATACAAAATATCAATTGCCAAATACCACCGAAAAATACCTCCTCCTTAGCTTGTCGAAGCTCATCGGTTGTAATGTATTCATAGGCGCTTCCAAGCATTCTTTTCCCGCTTACCCAGAGTGAAACAACGGAATCCTCCCTGCCAACTAGGAGCCTAGCTGGCTTCCTAGCTCCAAGAAACCTTTTTGTTTCTTGGCCCTCCGTGTCAGTGACTCCAAGAATAGCAAAGCACAAATGCTTAAAGAAAACTATCACAAGAATTATATCTTCTAATAATTTCACAACCTCTCATCATGCTTAAACCTCTCCATTCCCCCCTTCCTCACCACTTCTCCTCCCTATTTATCAAGTTCCATACACCCTTCCCCAAGTCTCCTCAACCACCCTCATTATTATCCATCAACCTCCCTTATCTATATTTTTGGAAAAAGATTAAAATAAAACTAAAATATAAATGACTTGCACTAAAAAACAATAAATAAAACAAAAGACTTTCTAGTTAATAAATGTAATTTGACAATTTCCCCCAAAATGTACATAACACTCTACCATGCTCATTCAATTCATCATACTTTCCATCTATCAAAGTCAAGAAGTTATTTAATGCTTCTAGATATTGTGTATGCAATATAATTTACATATTCAATAAACATTCAATTAAATAGTTAATAATTTACTTTAATAATTAATACATTAATTAATTGTACTAGTGTACATAGGTAGGGTATGTGTGTGTAGCTAGCGGACACATATCTCATGTATGTACTAACGGTAAACAACCATTGTCTCTAGTGCATAGTTCCTATATAATCACCAATACATGTAGGACAACACATCAAGTAATGCATCATTTAATAATCTTAATGAACAAAATTACACCAATTCATGAATAACTCATTATCACACTTAAAATATCAATACGAAATCAAAGAGGGTTTTAAACATGGTAAGAACCAAGTGAGTAAACAATAGTGGCATCTCTAATCCCCAATCAGTATTCTCAACTAACATCGAAGCATCATTCCTTCCTAACCTACTTCCATCTTCCATCCTATCATTTCCTCTGTTGGACTAAGTTGGAGCATTAACTATATTGACCTAACTCCAGATAGAACCCATAAGAGAAAGTGTCATACATCTTGACCAAGCTTCCCCAACAGGAAACTAGCAGTCGCCATCACACGTCTAGGGGAGCGTGACTTCACACAGCCCTCCCACGACTCTAGGTTTCGGAGGATAAACGGTGGGAAATACCTCCACCCCTCCTTATAGAACTAGGGTCCACACCCTACATCAAGCCCTATTATGCAACTACTGTTCTTAGATTCACGTCATCAAATAACCACTCTGGGCAAGTTGTGCATCCTGTCAAAACCACACTTACCACAGATCATATCAATATTTAAAACCATAAATTAAATCATAAGTACAACTTATAGCATACGTTATCTTTTGGATGTCTACGACATCCAAATTACATCAACACTACAGTCATTTGGTCATTACATAACTTGTCAACTTGCAGCTTAGTTCACCAATACTCTTATCCATGTATATACATCATAATTTCATATAAGAATCCATATCTCTATTGACGTTCAATTAAGAATGTATGCTTATTTTTATCATGCCTTGCATATCTTACGCATTCACAACATAACTTAAACTGGTATCCATGTACCAGGATTCCACATTTAAATTAACATGTTTAACTAAATCACATAATCATCATCATTACAAGCATATAACAACAAAATATAATATTGTGCAACTCACAAATAAGTCTAGACGTACACCTCTCACATGTCTATATCAGTTTCACTGAGCCCATATAGTTGTTAAGAAATGAATTACTAAGATGAGAAAAAACAAAGTTCTAAGTACCTAAAGCCAAAATATGGGGCGTTACAATACTCTTTCCCCTAAAAATCCTATAAAGTGAAAAAGGATTGGATTCTCATAGGTCCATATGTTAAACATAAAAATTCCACACTTAAGTATCTCACATAAGTGTCGCAAGTGTCTTATGCACCTTGTTAAGTGTCACAAGTGTCGCCAAGTGGTGTATGCACCTTACTAAGTGTCGCATGCACTTGTTTATGTGTTTTTATGTGTTTTAACCCCTTGAAACCATCAAAGAGAATTTTCCATGATCCCTAATTCATATTGGAGGAAGAAACCCATCGTTTCAAGGCCAGAAACACACTTTTTACTTGAAAAATCGACCATTTTTGGGCATTTTTGAAGGGTAGCACCCCCCTGGCCATGCTGGGGGAGTGCTACCCCATAGATCAACGTCCCCTTTAACATAGTTAGGGAGTGTTGATCTAGGATCAACACTCTGTCTCTAAATAGAGGGGAGTGCTTGTTACACATTATTTTGGTCACCCCAGTGATCCATTGACAAGAAGTGTTTATTTTCCCTGAAAAGATAAAAGAGTCTTTCTCCATGAAGAGAGTGATTTGCTTTCCTTTCTCAAAAACCTTATTAATGAAGGTCGTCGTACCTTGCAGTATGCATGGGGTGCAACAATGCCTGATCGTTGCATCCTTCTCTAGATCTAGACTATGACGTGTTTGCAGGCTGTCATATGCCTAGGGTGCGACAATGCTTTAAGCTTGGGAAAGGTCAAATTTCAAAAATGTTCTAGAAGGGGGTCTTCTCGAAGATGAGGTGGCCTCCGATCAGTTTGGATGTTACTCGCTTCTATGATTTGGTGAGATCATCTTAATCTCCTCATCCATCTCTCTTTCACACTATATAAAGAGGGATCTCTCATGGAAAAGACTAAGGTTGAATAGGCTAAGATTTGTATGGAGAGTTATACTTCTGATGATTCTTGAGAGCTTTGCTTTAGTTCTACAAGCTAGATGGTGGATCTTCTTCATTCAAAGGATTTGGAGCAAAGGTGTGTGTGTTATATCAAAGGGCCATTGAAAGGGGACCTTACAACATCAAGGATTTGGTTGTATTCTCCACTTTCTATTTAATATGATACAACGATATGTTTCTTTCCCATAAAACTAGTCTTGTTTTATTGTATGATTCCTTGATCACATACATAAGTTCTTGTTGAGTATATTGTGTTTCTTTCACTTTGGTTGGCTTGCGTTCCCTCGCAGGTTCAATATCACAGGAGAATTGGAACGGAGCTAGGATGCCAATGGCAAGAGGAAATGACATTTAAAAGGTATGTTGCCTATCTCTTGTTAGCTAGTAAACTCAATATTTAGAGCTTAGGGAAAGGCTTATATTCTATTATGTTTTGTTCTAGTTTTGGGTGGAACTAGGGAGATTTGTTTGTGTCCGCACTTACCGATTAGTCCAATAACAAAATTAGCGACCATTTTTCACATGAGTGTTGTGTATTTTAGGGTATCACACTCTTGTGTGATTTTTTGTTGTTTGGTTCCACCTTTCGACTACTTACTTTGCATTGTTCTTGGTTTCCATATGTCGGTGTCTTCACTACCCTACATTGGCTTCATTGATGGCACTAGTCACAGTACTCAAAACTTAGTGTCTGTTGCTTGGGAAATCTATGCACCTACATATGAATTGATCAGTCTACATGGTGTTTTCCTTGGTGGCGCAACTAACAATATCGCAGAATGCAGTGCAGTTATTGAATTATTGACTAACATTGTTTCACTTGGACTCTGTCATCTTATTGTACGACTTGATTCACAGTTATTCCTATAGTTGAGTAACATTTATTCTATCTAAAGTCCTACTTTGTTAAGGGTGTATTTATGAATTTTCCTCTTGGAACGTCATTTTGATTACATTGAATATCAACACATTCGTAGATGTCTAAATACATTAATAGATGCATTGGCTAATTATGTGTTAGGCAGACATTTGAGACATTTATAAAATCTAATCACATTTTTGTACATACAACAAGTAAAAGTTTACAAAAAGTGTTTTTTTTCTAAAGACCAAAATATCAAAAATGTGAAGCACATGGCTTCATATACAACAAAGAATCAAGGATGTTGATCGCTATAACATGTGATTGCTCATGATACTCTATGGAGCAGTCGACTGATGGATGCAGACACGCCCACTATGAGGTGTTGATAATGCCTAGGAATATCATCTATAGAGGTATCTGGGATGTTCATTGTGAGTCCCTCTAGATTTTACTCTATGGTCTCGAAGTCAGCAACAACTACTCCTGCTACGGCACCTCTCTCCCCTCACCTCTGGATAGGGGATGAACCTGGAGGACGATAAGGTCCCACATATTCATCATCGAAGAGAACTTGATTAGTCATTGAATAAATAACATAAAAAACATTTTATATCATTAAAAATAACAAAAACATTATATAAACAAAATTTTCTTCTTATTTATGTCCCCCCATTGGGAACCTTCAGGAAGAGCTAGGTTCAGATATCCACGGAAGTCTAGCCCGGCATATGCATAATTTATGACCATGATCATTTGAGTTCTCAACCATTCGAAGAAAGCATCGTTATATTTAATGATGTGACCGCCTGCATGTCGGCCCATGAGGTCTACCCACCTCTTCATCCTTGGATCATGTGGAGCAGGTATACCCCACTCTATCTGCAAGCGTAAGACTGGGACCCTCTCTAGGAAGAAGGATACCAAAATCGACTCATATCTGAATTGTTTCAACCCACCACTTATGCACTTGGTAAGTTATTTCTTCATACTTTTAATAAGCCCTTCATGCACGTTGAAGACTCGGGGCTCCATACACTCCAATGCATACTGAAAATAGCTCTGCAAAGCCATGTGGGGAGCTGCACTTCCTTCCATGCAAGTTATAGTATAGAGGATAGTCTGTAGAGGCAAGTCTCGGACATCCTTGATAGCGACCTTACCACTATGTTTCTGGGTACCTGACACACAATGTTCATTGATGTAGTGGGTCATATGATCATCGCCACCGCTACTACCTATAAGTGTCACTCGTGAACCATGACGAGAAAGTCCTGTAAGGAAGTAGATATCCTTGATATCTATGGTGAGTGTGTGGGAACCCACATGAAATGATTTCTCATTCACATTCCACATGTGAACTAAGCACTCAAGTAGTCTCAGTTGGGCCCTCATACCCTGAATATTGAAGAATTTCAACAACCCACACTTTCAGAGGGCCATAACCGTTCTTGGGTCATTCTCGGTGAAGTAATATTCTTCTTCATGCTCTCTCTCGTGCCATTCCAACATCTTGACCATGGAAGACCTTCCAAGGAACCATAAAAAGAGATTAGCAACATAATTTTATTTCTTGGGGGTTTTCCCTTGTTGGGTTCATCTTTTGAAATTTTGGGTTTCGGTCGTCGCAAGCATGTGCATTCGCATAGTGCGACGTCATTGCACCCTAGCTATAGGTCCACCTGTGATGATCCTAGATCGTCGCAGGCCCCGATATAGGGCATTTGCGATGACCACAATGCATGGATAACTTCAAAAAATCAACCCAAAAACACCTTTTTATCCAATGAAAATCAATTTTAATATGTGAAAAGATGAAGGAAATGAAGATTACCTTTTCTATGGAGACAATTTGTGAAATGACCAGTTGTACACTCCACAATCCGCAGTTGAAAATCGAGGTAAAAAGAGGGTTTGGAGCAATGTCTGGGTGAAGTTACAAATGAAATAGTGAAATGTGGTTTTTTTACCTATTTTATTGATTTTTATTACTTTTCATTTGTATATTATATTATTTCTTATGCTTCATCCAAACCCTAAATTCCTAACAACTTTACAAGTGATTGATTTTTTGTAGATTGAAAAAGTCTAGAGGTGAAACTTTGGAACAAGGGTCCACTTTTTTGGTTCGTTTTTATATATTTGTCGCATGTACAGATCCTTTTAGGGTTTTTTAGGAAAAACTCCAAGCAGATTCTTAGTTCTTTCTCACGCTCGTAAAACCATGAGAATGTAATCAAGTAGTCTTTTGTCGTTTTTTCGAACTCGTAATGGTGACATGAAAAGAGAAACCTATGGAATATCCTTTAAGCTCTTTTCACGCTCCCCAAATATGAAAATATTGTCGAGAGACCTTGTTCTTTTCATTATCGTAAAAATATTTGAAAAAAACATCTGATGAGCGGTAGATTATCACTTTTTCGGTCTTGTCATATTAATTTATGAAAAATGACCTGATGGAGTTCTCTTTAAGTGTTTTTCATACTCTCTAAAATTGAAAAAACCGTAAGTTTTCTCTCATTGGACTCATTAAACAAACATCGAAAGACCCATATAGGATCGAACCACTCCTTCTTAAGGTTCATTAAACATACTCCGAGGGACTTGTCTGAAGGATGAGCTTACATAAACAAGCATATGTTATCCTCTTCAAGCTTGCGTAAAAATAAAGAGGTACTCGCCAGAAATGGTGGGGGGGAATTGGGAAAGAAATGTGTCTCTATATCCATGTTAGTGGCAGTAATAGTCACTCTTGAACATGACACCCCCCTTCATCATTGTATCCGGGTTGAGAAATCCATTTGTCTCTCGTTTGACCATCCACAAATTCATATGTGGGGTCTTCCTTGATTCAATGCTTCCAAGACCATTTTCATGTCATTCATATGTTCAAGAGAAGTCCAACCTAAACAAGCCTTCTATTGAGTCGGCCATATGCAGTTGTTAATATTCTACCATGTTGGCCTTCCCTGTGTCAATTTCGAATCACTGCATACTCTGATCTACTTCAAATCTATTACATATTTTGTTTCATTGATGGGGGATACATTAAGGCCCTCCTGTGATGATTCTTTTCCTGGCGACTTCAACACATTATCCAGGAATAATACTTAGAAATCATTAAGTACCTTAGAGCCTACATGCCTCAATGGCAGGTTTCTTCTCTTTCAACAGTGGGTTCACATCATTGACCCCTGATTGGAAGATTACATTGAGTGTTTGAATTAAACTCATTTATTCACATTCCTTGGATTGTATTGGGTACCTTGGAAGTCATTGGCATCAATGGTGATTTCCCTCACACTTGTTAACAATTTTCATTAATGACCAGTAATCAAGTGGTGTCTAACATGTTCGACTTCAACACCTATAATCACATGGCTAGATCCATACTTAGAGACGATGGAAATGAAGACTCTGGATCTTATCATTTTGTTTCAGGATGCGATGGAGTATTCATGATTTGTATTGACAGGTAGATCCACTTTGTTTGTCTCGTGGCTATGTCCAAATTTGATTTATTTTAGAGCATAGATCCATAGTGTATTCCTGGTGGCTATGTTGAATCATGATGACATGGATCCACAGTGTATGTTTAGTGGCCATGACTCACTTAACATTTTTTAATCTGATTATGGGAATGCCTACCTCAACCAATGGTATATTATTATGCAGATGCTTGATTGTTTGCAGGTTCCCTATCAATGCACTCCTTGTTCGACACACACATTCTACAAAGTATTTTAGCTATCATGAATTCTAGCTTCATACTTTGGGGGGCATTCTATTACACATTATTTTTGGTCACCCCAGTGATCCACTGACAACATGCATTCATGTTCCCTGAAAAGATAAAAGATTCTTTCTCCATGAAGAGAGTGATTTGCTTTCCTTTCTCAAAAACTTATTAAAGAAGCTTGTTGCACCCTGTAGTATGCATGGGGTGAGACGATACTTGATCATCACATCCTGCTCTAGAGTTAGACTGCAACGTCTCCGCAAGCTGCTATATGCCTAGGGTGCGCCAATGCTTTAATCTTGGGAAAGGTCAAATTTCACAAATGTTCTAGAAGGGGATCTTCTAGAAGATGAGGTGGCCTCCGATCGGTTTGGATCTTACTCGCTTCTCTGATATGGTGGGATTATCCTAATCTCTTCATCCATATCTCTTTCACACTATATAAAAAGGGATCTCTCATGGAAAAAGATAAGGTTGAATAGGCTAAGATTTGTATGGAGAGTTATACTACTGATTATTCTTGAGAGCTTTGCTTTAGTTCTACAAGCTAGATGGTGGATCTTCTTCATTCAAAGGATTTGGAGCAAAGGTGTGTGTGTTATATCAAAGATCCATTGAAAGGGGACCTTGCAACATCAAGGATTTGGTTGTATTCTCCACTTTCTATTTAATATGATATAGCGATATGTTTCTTTCCCATAAAACTAGTCTTGTTTTATTGTATGATTCCTTGATCACATACATAAGTTCTTGTTGAGTATATTATGTTTCTTTCACTTTGGTTGGCTTGTGTTCCCTCGTAGGTTCAATATCACAGGAGAATTGGCTAACTTTGTTTAATTGTTTTCTTCTTAGATTTGTAGCATGTGATTTTTTTTTCCTTAGTGGACCTTAGGTCGATTCAGTGTGAATGGCGTCAATTCCTAGGATTACCAATGAAGGAACCCCTTTTCCCAAGGAACCTTTTGCCTTTCCTTCTTTTGGAAACGTTGGTCCTACATGCATTGCCACACTAAGTCTTCTGGGACTCACCATCGGGTTACCAGTGTGGTTGTTCCCAACTTCGGTGTTCTTGAATTTTCCCAGTGCTTCAAAGGTAATCACACCACCCACAAATCAACCTCATGTCGACCTTTCACCTTCTTCACCCGTCAGGTCTCCTTCCCTTTCTCCTTCTTCACATAGTGAAATCTATAAAAAAATTAGTCAAGTTGATAAGAAGAAGAAGAAATGGAAGGGGAAGAAGAATAAGAATCAGAAAGAGACCAAGCCTCCAACTACATCAAGTCATGTTGGATCCGAGCAAACAATGAATGTTAATTGTACTGGGAGTGTTGATAAAGTTGACAAGTGTAAAACGAAGAATCCTAAACCCAAATTCCCTTGTAGGCTTTGTAAGGGTGACCAATTTCTGAGGGATTTCCCCGATCTCCCCAAGGTATTAGAAATGTGGTCTTCCACATCATCATCCCCTACTAAACATGCTAGTCACACCCCATCAACTAGTGACGTTAAGGTTGGTAAGAAGAATAGAACTATCAAATTTCCTTGTATGTTATGTGAAGGTGATCATTATTATCACATTTACCCTCATATATACGAGGCTTCTTATATTTTGGAAAAGATTCAACTTCCAACTAGTTATCATGATAAGATCTCTCCCAAAACGTCATTAGTTGATGGACTGGTCAAGTAGGTTCCATCCTTGGCCAGTCTGGTTGATCAAGTGGTCAATCTGGTTTCATCCTTGATTGAACCACTAACCTAATTAGTTGATCCAGTTTCGTCATATATTAGCCTAAATCTTCGTCTGAAAAGTGAAACCCAAGTGACTGATCCAATTTCGTCATCGATCGATCCCACTCCTCACTTAAAGAGTGCAACCAAAGTGGTCAATCTCATTCCATCATCAGTTGATCCAACTTCTCATTCAAAGAGTGGAGATGTTGCTAAGTTCTACCTTGGTAATACTAATTCACCCAGACAAGGAGACACTCTGCCCATCCCGATGGTACCCCCTTCAAGCAATCAGATGATTTCTATTGATTGTAATCATTTGACAGAACCCCGTCTTTCTTCTTACGTAGCTTTCCAAATCACCATGCAAGTTTGTGATAGGAATATTCCTAACACTATAATAGATGAATGTGCTTTTGTTAGCATCTTATCTGTGAATGCTTGGAAAGATTTTGGTTCCCAATAACTTGTGCCCATGACTTAGAATCTATTGACCTTTGACAGAAGAGTTAGTCAACCTTTAGGGATCCTTCCCCATTTTTCGGTTACTTTGGGAGAAAAAAAGTCTACATCGATGTGATGGTAGTTCACAACCCCTTGGAATTTAACCTGCTCCTTGGGCGAGACTATGTCTACGTTATGAGATCTTTTATGTCCACTCTCTTTCGAGTGGTATGTTTTCCTCACAACAGAAACCTAGTAATGATCGACCAACTTTCATTCATTGACCCTCATATGATGGTCAACCATCTACCTTCCCTGAATGGTCCATACATGCTAGTGATGTCCACCCCACCACAGGTCAATTATGTAATGACATGCTCTATGCGTTCAACCCCGCACGAGAGGGAATATCTCCCTTCTTCTGACTTAGATATGGTAGTTGACATGGTCATCTTTTCTATAGGGACATTAGAGCCAGATATCCCTACCCTTATCCTTGCCATTGAAATGTATTCCTTCCAGAGTGTTTTTCTTCCATCTAACAAAGATCTCCTAGAAGCCATGGCTAACGTTTGTCCCTTGACATGTATTCCTTTCAGAGAATCTTCCTCTTGGAATCCATGATCAAGAAGAGGTTTTGAGCATAGTTTTGTTTCTATGTGACAAGCTCGTTAAAAAAATGAAATAGAGGTCTTGAGCATAGTTTTGTTTCTCTTTGGAAAGATCATTAAAAAATGAAACAGAGGTATTGCGCATAGTTTTTCTTCTTTGTGGAAAGCTCATTAAAAAATGAAACAAAAGTGATGAGCATAGTTCATTGTCTATGTCAAGCTTGTTAAAAATGAAACAGACCCCCCTCCTTTATAATAAATTCTCATTTTGGATCAAGTACTTGAACTTTATTTTCCTCCGCCTAGTGAAAATGTTTCCATTAGTAACCAGAAACCTAAACAAGGAAAGAAGAAGAGTCGTTGGAGGAAATGACACTTAGGGGAAAGGTATCCAACCTCTAGACATCATGGTAGAGAAAAACCACTAACTTCTACCAAAGAAGTTGGGGGAAAACTACCTCTAGATAGACACGATGCTAGGAATGATCCTCGTTCAAAGGTCATTCCCATCGTGATGTAGTAGTCATTTTCTAGAACGAGCTTAGTCTTTGTTCTTTATCATGGTCGTAAATACATGAGAATCAGTTATCGAGCTTAGTCTTTGTTCTTTCTCATTCTTGTAAATACGTGAGAATGTGACCGAGTATACTCTTATCACTTTTTCAGACTCGTAAAGGTTATACAAAAAAGGAACCCCCTAGAGTTTTCTTTAAGCTCTTTTCAGACTCTCTAAACATGAAAAATATTTCCAAGTGATCTTGATTCCTTTCACACTCATTAAAAGGTTTGAAAGGGCATCTTTCGAGTGGTATTTTATCTATTTTCGTCCTCGTGAGACTAATTATGAAAAATGAACACTCTAATCAAGCATTATTAAAAGAGTTCTCCCCTATATTGTTTTACACTTATTTTGGGCTTGGGAGACTAAATTTACGAAAAATTCATCCATGGAGTCACCTTTAAGTTCTTTTCAGACTCTCTAAACATGAAAAACCATCGAGTTTTCCTTCTCTCGACTCACTAAACTACACATTGAAGGACCCATATGGGAATGAACCCTTACTTATTCTAGTTCATTAAATAAAGGAAGAGGAAATTACCGAAGGTGAGTTATATCGAGCATGTGTTACCCTCTTTGAGCTCGTTAAATGAAAAATAGGTACTCATCTATCTAGGTTGGGGGGGAATTGAAGGAAGTGGGTCAAGTTATTAGGAATCCTTTATGGCAGCTATTGTTGCCCTTGAACATGGCACATGTTTGTGTCTCATCTTATAGTTTGGTAATCCACTTGTCTCTGAGTCATACCACTTCCATGTGTCTCCATACTTTTTCATCTAGTTGAAGAGTGATCTTATACCATCACATTACATTCTTGGTACTTGTCGATTCAATGCTACCAAGTCAGTTGTCATGCCTCATCATGTTCAAGGGAATTTTCACTTCAAACCATCCATCTGTAATATTGGCAGTTTCCATTTCCTGTGTCAGTCCATACTCATTTGATTCACCATCTTACATTACTTTCATGTATCAGTTTCATGTCGATGATGGGGGACACATCATCTGAGAATTAGACTTAGAAACCAGTTATTACCTTGGGACCTGCATGCCTTAATGGCAGGCCTCCTCGCTTCCGAGATTAGGTTTACATCATCAACCTCTGATCAGATGATTCTATGAATGTTCGACCTCAATTCATTTATTCACATTCATTGGAATGTACTAGGGTACCTTTGGAGTCATTGACATCATTGATGATTTCCCTCGCACTTGTTAATGATTTACCTCAATGATCGGTAATCAAGTGGTTTCTACCATGTTCGATATCAAATCATCTATTCACATGGCTAGATTTATACCACATCAGGATCGGAACAAAAACCTTGGGTTGAGCATTCACTCTATTATCTGCTTTTCCCAAGCTACAAAGGATATCATTTGAGCATGTTGATATATATATATATATATATATATATATTGTCACATAGATCAACATTGTATTGGTATGTGGCTATGTTTTATCATCTCGTAGCTCCACTGTGTATTTTTTGTAGCTACGATCAGTTCATGTCATGGACGTATGGATCCACATTGTATCTCTAGTGGCCATATCCTTAGTCAGTGTTTTTCATGGATCTGCAGTGTATTTATCAGCGGTTGTGCTTTGAGTCATTTCTATTTCAAGCATAGGTATTTTTCCTTGGGGATGAAACATATATTAATATTGTTTGTGTTGATATTATGGTAGCTTCGGGAGGTATCAACCTCCATTATGACCTTTTACAAGATTATAATATTCCAGAAGCAAGAAAAGAAGTGAATGTAACCCTAGAAGAGATGTCGACTAAGAGAGATAATTAATACAAATTAATTAGTACCCAGAATAAGAAGTCGGCCTAGGAAATTTTTCCAGAGCTAGTATAAATACAAGGAGCCAATCCTCACTTTACACACACTTCTCAGAATTGTAGAGAGACACTTGTGCGCACTACAGCCTGGCAGTCTTGTGCGCAAGTCCTTGAGAAGGTGTTGCCGCCAGTTCTGAAGTCTATTCTGGGTTGGACTCTTTGATCAGATTTGGTTACTTCTTTCTTGGTGCATTAGCCTTTCTTGGCTATTGGTTTGCTACTAGGATTCTTCTCTCTGTCAAGGTCAAAGTGCTCGGAGGGTGGCTTCGACCTATGGTTGGGTGACAATAGTGATATTGTCTATGGTAAAACGAGCACATTCTAAAAGGTTATGGGCCCACACCTCCTTCATTCATTCTAACCGTTGAAAGGGAGCATATCCATTGGGATACTAAGCTCATTGAAGAACTACCTCCAGGGTTTACTAGCAGGAGCAGTTACCAAGACACTATTGTTAGGGTTACTAGCAGGTGCAGTTGCAGAAACCCTAAAACCTCGATCTATCACCTTATGATGGAACATATTGCTCAAGAAGAATATATTCAAGTGCCTTAGTCCAACACACCTCTTGCCACTATTAGAAGGAAAAAATGTCAAAGTTGAAGTTTTGGATCAAAGTGTGACCAGCCACTAGTCAACCGAAGTCATGAATGAAAAGACTAGTCATCTACAATACTCAACACTCACAAGAATGATTGAAGATGACATGTGGATAATTGACAGTGGAGATCATAGGCATATGACGGGAGATCAAGCCAAAATCTCAAATATAAATGAAAAGAAGACATGGTAGAAGGTATAGCTTGGAGACAAAAGCACTTACCCAGTCGAAGCATTTGGACAAGCCTCCGTCAAGTAGAAAACAGTTAACAATGTTCATTTGAGAAATGTCTTATATGTACCTAGTTTAGAAAAGAATCTTGTATCCATATATTGCCTATAAGACAAAGGAAACATAATAGATTTCGTAGATGGAAAAGTGTTATCTTGGCACAAAGACTCCAACATAGAGAATGTCAGGGTTATTGGAACCCGTAAAGGAAATCTATATAGACTACTAGAACAAAATGAAGAAGCCCTTGTACATGACGAAGTCAACCCCAATGAACTTTGGCACAGAAGGTGCACTCATATTAACTATCAAGCATTACCTTTTCTCAAAAATATGGTTGAAGGAATACCAGAATTACAGTCTACACATGAAGGAATTTGCAAAGGATGTGCTCTTGGAAAGAATATCAAGAAATCTTTCCCAAGCAGCAACAATAGATCTAAGGAGATTCTAGATCTAATACATTCAGATGTTTGCGGTCTGATGCCAGTCAAATATCTAGGAGGTTCTCTTTAATACATAATATTCATACATTATTACTCAAGAAAGAATTGGTTATATCTATTGAAGACAAAGGACGAAGTATTCAACAAGTTTCAAGAATTCAAAGCAGAGATAGAGAACCTCAAAAACAAGAAAATCAAGACCTTGAGAACATATAATGGAGGATAATACACATCCAAGGAATTCGTTCCCTTTTGCAAATCAATAGGGATTAGGAGGGAATTGATTGTTCCTCATAATCCTCAACAAAATGGTGTAGCAGAAAGGAAGAACAAATCTATTGGAGAAACCATGAAGGCACTACTAAACGATCAAGGTTTATTTATGTTTCTATGGGAAGAAGCAGCCATGACAACAATATATGTTCAGAACAGAAGTCATCATCGCATATTGAAGGATATGACTCCAGAAGAAGCCTTCTCATGAAAGAAACCTAATGTGGAAAAATTAAGAATCTTTGCATGCCTTGTTTACTCTCACATTCCCAAGGATAAAAGGAATAAATTAGAACCCTCAGGAAAGAATGGCATATTCGTGGGATACAATGAATCATCCAAGGATTATAGAATCTATATCCCAGAACAACATAAGAGTGAAATCAGCAGAGATGTGGCCTTCAATGAAAAGATGGCTTTTAAGAAATCCATAGAAGAAACTATAGAAGAAGAAGAGTATGAAGATCCTATTGAAGAAGGCATATGTCTTCCAGAAAACCAGAATCAAGAAAAGGAACAACTTGATCATCCGATGCAACCATGTGAGACGATTGATTTAGAAACTATACCTAAGACCAAGAAACGACTAGCTTGGCTTGAAGCTACCCTACAAGAGGTAGAAAGACTCAAGGCCCCAAGTGGGACCTTCAGAAAAAGTAAGAATCCCAAAATATTCTCCAGCTATGCAGCATACATGACAAAGCTTCTAGAAGAAGAACCTACCACGTTTGAAGAGGCAGTTCAGAAGAAACAATGGAAAGAAGCCATGACAAAAAACACCAGTCCATCATGAAGAATGATGTATGGGAAATTGTGCCTAGACCTAAAGAAAAATTAGTAGTAACTCCAAAATGGTTCTATAAGATCAAACATGCAGCAGACAAAAGAGTGGAAAAATATAAAACAAGTTTCATAGCCAGAGGGTTCTCTTAGAAGGAGGGAGAAGACTATGATGAAACTTTTGCTCCAGTTTCCAGATATACTTCCATTAGAGTTATCATGTCTCTTTCCGCTTCCATGGGATGGAGTTTACATCAGATGGATGTAAAGAAGGATTTCCTCAATGGAGCAATCGAAGAAGAAGTATACATTGAACAACCTCAAGGGTTTGAAGTACATTCCAGAGACACTCATGTTTGCAGACTAAATAAAGCTTTATATGGACTCAAGCGAGCTCCAAGAGCTTGGTATGCCAGAATAGACAGCGACCTAATGAGACTTGGTTTCTCCAAAAGTCATGCAGATCCAAATCTTTACTACAAAGTCATGAACAATGCACTTGTGATTCTATTGCTATATGTCAACAATCTATTCCTAACAGGTGAAGAGTCTCTCATCATCTATTAAGAACCAAACATCAATATAGCATAGAAAAACCTAATAAAATAGCATTACTAATCTAATATGCCCCAATTAAGAGGTAATGAGCCAATATTAGGGCTTAACATGCCCCTCCCCTTGAGACAAGTGTTGTCCACAACGCTTGAGTAACTCTGGATGCTTCTGTATAAAAGACTCATCTTCCCAAGTGGAATCTTCAGCCGGTAGTTTCCT